>NQII01005268.1:115759-149131 GCA_002778355.1 Clitarchus hookeri | reverse complement strand
AGCCACCCAAACCTCCCCCCCCCCTAACCCCTCGCCCTCCTCAAATTCCAACCTAATGAAATAAAGTTTTTAATTCATGTTGAGTTTCTTATTTGTGCGGTATTTACACATAGCCTTAAAACTCTTACTGTGAGGGTTCATCGTTTTCACCGTCCTTACAACCGACCAGCGGCATCGTCCGGCACGATTCCCACATGCAAAAATCCGGGAGCGATCGCACCAGGTATCGAAACCGGTTCACTTAAGTGGGAGTTTAGTAGACTGACCATTACACCACCGCGGCCCCATTTAATTGAAATTTTAGCTCGAAACACAGGGCGAAAATAATTTTTACTATGCAAAACTAATTCTGTTACAATATCTCACAATTTAAGAAAATAATAATCACGAAAAAATTAGCATATTTTCGTACTTCTAAAAAGTACATTTTGCACTACCCAAAAATGTTACGTTTTTTCAGTAAAAACTGCCCAAATATCTGGTGACCAACAACAGTAGGTTTTCTTATCTGAAAGCTGTTACAGGTTTTTGGGAAAATTAGAAACTAGACCCAAAGAAAAGCAGATGGACTCTCGGAACAGTTCCTCCGCCAGCTAGTATGTTAAGTGAGTGTTAGGAATTTGCAAAGCCACGCCTAAGCTCACAGTATACATGTCAGTATGACATTTGTCTACAGTACTATTTAAACAATAACCAAGTTGAAAAGCTGAACTGTATTGTAGAACGTTATGGATAATGGAGGCTAGAAAAAATATTCATTAAAAAACACAGAAATAAAGATTTGTGCGTGAATAGAGAAACTGTTTGGTTGATGCTTTGCAAGGAGAAATTTTGTTGTTGGTAAGAAACAGATTGTGGTTCCCAATAACACGTGGAGAGAATAGTACTAAAGCTATTCAGCGCTCACTAACATATATGTTGATTGATAAAACGTTTACTGGCTGCCACGAAATATTTAGTTGGCAGCAACAACATTTATGTTATCCACAGTAAAATATTTTCTGCGAGTCCATAACTACATACGTTATAATTTGCGCATGCGCTCTGGCATATTTGAAGTGGCCACCTTCTGTCTGGCCACGACGCCATATTTGTCCGTGTTCGGTTCTTCGCATCAGGTTACGAACTAATTCATGAGGAGTATTCTTAAGTATGAACGGATTATATAATTTCTTTATTCCAAGTCAGTAAATGTTACACGTAAATGATTCCAGAAAATTAACTCCCCATGAGGTGAAGTCTGCAAGCCTTATCGTGTGTCCCACTTATTAGATTTATGTTACACACAGCTGAAGACAACATTTTAACGCCCTAACACTACATTCAATGTCGTCATTAGTGCAATTGTTAGACCATACCTACCTGCAAAAGCCCTTGGTGAACCTTACTAACCAGCATTGCTGCTATCATCGTAACGTTTCCGCTTCGAATAACGAACACATTATTGCCTACAAACACGCTGAATTTATTGGTGAATACAAACGTCATTTTGTAGTTTCCTCTAAATACCGTAATCAGAAAAAATTATGTTGCCATTACAAGAATTTTTGTTATGTTTATATTTGCAAAGGAATTTAGTGGTCGCCAACAAAATTATTTTGGTCACAAAAAGAANCAAGAATTTTTGTTATGTTTATATTTGCAAAGGAATTTAGTGGTCGCCAACAAAATTATTTTGGTCACAAAAAGAAATTTTTTTTTCTTCAGTGAATGCACCGTTGAAAGCTTCTGAATTTTATGAGACTCCCAAACTTATAATTTACTGTTTTTATGAAATAAAATCTAATTTATTAGACAAGTAAAAATCCTTACCGCAATATTTATTATAAATCAAATTTTAGAAAATACTTTAATAGTCTATTAATTGCATATTAATAAAATATTACCAAAAATTAGGAATTAATTATTTAATTAAAGGGTTTTACTTAGATAAAGTACACTAGGTTCGAAGGGATACGCAGCGGTTTTACCTTTCCTTACATTATATCATTCCACAAACAATGTATTCAGAATTTTGTTAGCATTATAAACAATTCGCAGGAAGTTATTTATGGACGTCTGAAGATTTCGTACTAGACAGAGCAATAACAGTTCTTCACGTCATTATTGTTTCCGACACAACAGAGCTGCTTTCGCCCTCGTTTCGCACGACCTTGAAAATAAGTTGTAGGTAAGTTTAAGTTAAGCGAGGTAAGGACGCTGCAGCGAATTTAGAATTTAAAACAATGTCTTTAATTTGTTTGTAAAATTAAGTCAATATACCTCCTTTGTCTAACTATTTCATGTTCGTCATGCTCACTATATCATCGGTTTTATCGAAGACACTTACGTCCGTTCTATCCGGTCTGCGATTTTAGGGGACAGCTGGACACACTTGTTCAAGAATCTTAAGAGGTATACTCTGGATCAGAAGCAATTCTTTGCTAAAAAAACTGAGGCGTTCAGTATACTCTGCTTGATATTAAATTTTGGTTATTATATTATAGTATTCTCACAAAATAGGGAAACGAAATTTAAAGTTTCGTAACTTTGTTCAATCCACCCATGAGTATATGTACATAGTTGTTAATATGACTTTAGCGCATATTAATTTCTTCCTCGTATTTTCAAAACTTGTAAAGGCATTTTTCTTTTGACTTAAATACAGGCTGAAAAAACGGCGCATTTAACTTCGTTAAAGGCTACTAATTGCTGCCCACCTACGAGCTTATTTAGTGTCCAAAGATATGGTGCCAGGAGCTGTTGCCGATCTCACAAGTCAGGTCTTGCTGTCGTGATAAACAGTGCATCTCGTTAAGACCTGTTTGAAAGACATAAAGCCTATCTCGATATTTCGGTGAAGAACCACAGATGGTGGAGTGCCGTTTAGACTCGCATCGCACTTTTAGGCATGTGTTGGCCAGCCACGCCTTCTTATAACTGATCCTGGGACACTATGAGTGACAAGAAGAAGCATCCACTAACAGTGAGGGCAAGTAATAGATTACCTTTTTGGTTCTTACCAAAATTATTAATTCATTATCGGAGTTTACACATGAGAGGGGTTTTGTTAAGATTTGCTAATATAAGAGGGCAGTTGCCTCCAACGCAATACCGCATCTGAGTGTACATCATGATCACAAATCATGAAAGGAAAAGTACACACACAATCATAAATGTCAGAAAAGTGCGACTTATTTTGTATACAAAAGAAGAATGCGAATTTTATTTAACACTGTAAAAGGTTTGGCTACAAATTACGCATTTAAACCTCAGTTTTTAAATCAATTAATAAGAGTTTTCTAAGTTATCCACACTGGATGTTTTTGGAAGAAAACCTTATTCAAGTAAGGAATCTCCGCACATATCGTCGTCTGAATATTGATACTTTTATTAAACAGTATATGTAATTATAAATGTTATGTACATTCATGTATGTTATAAACACGATAGCTTCCTTGGTTGGAATATTTATACATAATGTCAATTATGAATATTTGTAAATATTAGAAATTTATTTTCATACAACCAAACTAAATATTATAAGAGTCTTCTTTATTTGTTTTACTTAATGTACTTTACAAATAATTTAAAATTTAAATACGCTAAAATTATTAATAAAAATCAACAATTTTTATAACATTTTTAAAAATTTAAATAAATAAATAAATTGTAGCAAAATATTTTATGGTGTTACAAAATTAATTCACTCTTCTTTCATATGCAACATAACTCGTACTATTTTTTATCCTTTTGGTAGTGTGTGCACTACTTTTTAATGAGTTCTACGTATTGTACAGTTCGGTGTAGTACTCCAATGGAAGATACTCTCCTACCTCAAACCATGAGAGTATATAAAAATTTACCCAAAGAGGAGTCGATAATTATTTCATTACTAAAGCTTCCGCAGATCGATTTGATTTTGATTTGAAGCATCAGGGAACAGTGTACTTCGGCTGTGTCAAAATGTTCGATCATCCTCGATTTTTTTTCCGATACCTAGAATGTAAATGAACGCTGTTGAGCAGACCTTTATGCCTTTGGATATCCCTGTCACGTACTCAGTAAACGACATTTTCTACTTTATTTCAGCACTTGTGTCTATAGAGTACAAATACCTAACCTTGGCTTACTCAGACATGCTAAATAAAAGATTTTTTTATTACTAGACTGTAAGAGTACCAGCCACAGATCTTTTTTATGGTGGTGGCAGCAAAAAGCGTCTACAGGAAGTCAGTTGAATTAATTTAAGCCTTTTCCTTGCGAATTATATCAACCATACTGCTAACTGAAGCTTGGGACGATATATTTGTAATAGTTTTAAGACATATTTAATAATTCCATTTATACATATTTTCTTTTTACCTAAGCACGAAATATGGCATTTAAAAGAACAATTTAAATNAAGACATATTTAATAATTCCATTTATACATATTTTCTTTTTACCTAAGCACGAAATATGGCATTTAAAAGAACAATTTAAATTAAGACTAAATCTTCCCCATTGTCAATATGAGAATAAATAAGCGTAAATGTATTAGCTTTTTCCTTAAAAATCACGTTCAGGCACATCCTTATTTGCCCTGTGTGTTCGAACTGGTAACTTGGCAATTCTTGTTATACAGACGAAATGGGATTATAAATGCATGCAGAAAGGAACTGCAACAGTGGCAGTAAAGCCATTTGGGGAGTGACGACGCCCTGCCGGGGCAGAGGTCCTCATCCTCTCAAATTCTAGTCAGGCTTGCAGCCCGAGAACCATTGGCGGCGGTAGTTAGAGCGTACAATCTTGTGGAGCGAACCAGTCGACCTCCGGTTTTTCTCGCAACTTCCACTTTATTTTTATTATCCACCAGATCTCGTCCTCTGGAATGACTGCGACCACTGCACAATCCAACCCTTCCACCTTCACAGCTCACACCCCATCTGACCGGAAAAAACTGCCGGTCATTTGTGGTGAGAGAATGAATGAGAGAGAGAGAGATAGAGAGAGAAGACTGTTACCTGTCGCTGCGCCAGTCCCTTCATTAAAGGTTTTGGTAGGATTGTAGGTCGGAACGACGCCCGGGTTGGGAGGGTGCGAGCAAATTTCTTTAGGGTCTCGTTTCCTGCCGCAAACATGATTAAAATGCTCCCGCGTATTCGCTGGTTTGCCGTCGCTCCGGAAGTGCTTTAATCGAATTTACGGCGACGCGGACAGGATTACATCAGGGCTGCGTGAGTGGAATGTAACGTCTTGGGCCTGTGTGTCATAAATAATTGTTTATTTATTTCTGTGTCTTTCAACTGTATGGAGAGGTGTGTATTTCTTTTTCCAACTATATGACTCGAACAGTTTTGTAAACATGGACTGGTTTTTTATTTTTTAGTTTATTTGTAAGCGTATNTTTTCCAACTATATGACTCGAACAGTTTTGTAAACATGGACTGGTTTTTTATTTTTTAGTTTATTTGTAAGCGTATGTTGTTAGACCTTCGAATTATAATTGCTTATAATAAATAAATTACGATAAATATATACTTTTCCAAAAATTAATTTACTGTCACATGTATGATTGTATTCACAAACCACCTTAGTGTGATATTAAGAATTTGGTCATTGCTATTTTGTACTACAAATCAAGTGATAAATTTTTAAGAAAATAAATATATATGTAACTAAATGTGTATATATATATATATATATATATATATATATATGTNTTTTCCAACTATATGACTCGAACAGTTTTGTAAACATGGACTGGTTTTTTATTTTTTAGTTTATTTGTAAGCGTATTTTGTTAGACCTTCGAATTATAATTGCTTATAATAAATAAATTACGATAAAAATTTACTTTTCCAAAAATTAATTTACTGTCACATGTATTATTGTATTCACAAACCACCTTAGTGTGATATTCAGAATTTCGTCATTGCTATTTTGTACTACAAATCAAGTGATAAATTTTTAAGAAAATAAATATATATGTATCTAAATGTGTGTATATATATATGTGTGTGTGTGATTTATTTTCTGAGTAAGATCGACTTCAAACTCGTGCGTTTAAAGTGTTACCTCTATGATTATATGTAAATTTATCTTCGCACGTTCTGAATAACTGTTAGTCCTGGAATAATATTATGGTAAGGTAGTACACAAAGCCTAAATAAATGTTCCTTGCCAAGGCAGCAGAAATTAATAAAGATTGCTTCCCAAGTATGGAAAGGGCTGATAAGTTCTAGGGTAGTTCTAAAAGAAGTTACAAACTTTCTTGGGCCTGTGGTTCCTTCTTCATACTCACTGGCCAAACATAGCTCAACAGGTTTGCTAATATATATCATATAATCAGTTCCATGCCCACATTTCTTGATAGTGTATTAGTTTCAAGACTGCGGGTTATTTTTGTTCCTTTGATGTCCCTACCTTACCGTACTAAGAGAAAATGGTTGCNGTATTAGTTTCAAGACTGCGGGTTATTTTTGTTCCTTTGATGTCCCTACCTTACCGTACTAAGAGAAAATGGTTGCCTTTAAAACAATCCCTAAAACGAGGGACATACAGAGCGTTTTGCTGCTGAAACAAAAAATTCCCTGCTCCAATAACCACACTAGACTTAATAACTTAGTGCGTTCAGGCAGTTGCCTCAAATATTAGCTACTTGTTACAGCAGTAGGAGCCTACAACTGGGAAAGCAGTTTTATTTTTATGCTCTTGTCTTTATTGTTTGCTCAGAGTCTTCTAGGATTCTACGTAGCAGCGTATCAACTGTAAAACTGACAGAAACATACAAACTTTTGAAGCTTGTTTTCTTCTCAAATTAACCCTAAAATTTTTCAGGTCTGTTTGTATTACTCGTATTACGTACGTGAAAAAATCTGAAGATGCAAACAACAAAAGAACACAAGAATTGCTAAACATTTAAATATTTAGCATACATATAGCATAATAAATGTTCTAGACATCAGTGAGACTACGATACGAATTTCATGATTTCATTTTCCATTTAAATATTGTGTAAACAAGTTTACGGTAGCTATCGTCAATGAATAGGAAAGTAAATATAAATTCTACTTTACTGTAATGTGGTGTTGCATGATTGCTAACAACAGGTATAATACTAAATTAACAGTATAATAAATAAATCGACAAATATATCATACAAGAGTTGTACAGTAGTGAATAAACAACCAAGCTTGATTTAAATTAAATTTCTCTCTGGTTATAATACTTAAAAATTGTTCAATGTATATAGATGGATAATATAAAGTAAGCATGATTACGTGAGGTACGACATACACTGAGGACACTGTCATTACAAAATAGCAATCTAAATCAGTGTCACTGCGTACTGGGAAATTCTGCTGCTATACCGCACACGAGAAAAGCCGTTCTACTAGAGGCGATATTTTACTGATTTATTTAGAGGCCTGGGCCTTAAAGATTCCCCACACAAAATAAACCAATAACATATAATTTAGACTATTGACCTAGTATTATATACTTTTATATTAATCAGAGGAAATTGTATATACTATTTTTGTAATAAATGAAAACAAAAATTTTGCATTTGTGAATAAAATATTTTTTTGATTTATTATTTATTGCGTATGTAACAGAATTTTTCAGTAAAAATTGACATGATTTAAATAAATAGCCATGTTCCCAAAACCACAAACCATTTAAAATTAATTAATTTAAGGGTCCTCGAGTGCACTTGTGATAAAATTGCTTAAAATATATCACTGTAAATACCTTGAATGTTTAATAATGTTATTTGAAAAGGAGTACTTAAATCTTTAATTTTGCAAATAGTTCTTGGGTAGTTCTAATAAAACTGTAGAGTTTAAAATTGTGTTCTGAAGGAAACGTTTCACAGTCAGAATTGTGTAGCAATTCGCTGCAAAAAGTCATGGAGAAAAACATCTCCAGACGGCAGGGCAGGGAAACTGGATATCTTCGTGTGTAGAAACTCAGGAAACAAAAGCAGACTGCATAGTGAAATCATTGCAGAAATGGAAAGTAGAAGCACGGAGTGAGGTAAGGAAACCTCCGAAAAGTTTAAATAAAGCATACAATGAATAACTTAATTTACTAAAAAAACGCAAAAAAAAAAAAATCGTAAAAAAATTATTACTGCAACGCGACTACAAAAACAGCAAACACAATTCATGATAGCGTCACGTACTGTGGCGTTCTGTACTCACCAGACCGAGATTAAAGAGGAAACCTACATGTAGATTCACATTTTGAAATCTTGAAACACACTAATTAATCGTTCAACTCCGTGCCCCAATTCTTCGATAATCACATGTTTAAAAGTAACAAAAACAAATCAGTACACAAAGTTCCGTAATATGTTTCTTTCCGCCAAACGGGAGCGCACACGAAACACACAATGGCGGCTTGACATCGGCATAAAAAGTTCGCGGAAAAAAACCGGGTAAAGATGCATAGGAACGGGGGCAATGTTGGGGAACAAAGTTGACTCCCAAATGGAATAAAATTTGCAATAAAAGAATAGCTATAAAATATAAATTAATTCACAACTACCCTATCACCATCACAGTACTAAATCAATAGTCGAGCCAAAAAATTAAAATTTTCGAAGTTAGGTAAAATTTAAAATATCATAATCGCCAAAATTTCATAAATGTTTAAAACGGAATATTATTACGTTTACACACTGATTTCGCCAATATGCAAATTACTTCTGGCAAGGTTTTAAAATAAGTATACATTATTTATTGTGTACTTTTCTTTTTACAATCCAAATGTATAGAGCGAGATTATTTTCAGTTAGCCGCTGACATAAAGTGTTACTCACCTGATTTCAGCCATTTGTTGATATATACGCCTGTACAAAATTATTGGAAGCAGAATTATTCCATAATATTTACCTTTCTAGACAATGCAGTCTCATCAACAAAAATATTAAAGGACCTCTGCAGAAATTACGTTATTATTTTGTGGCAGACTATACTCATAGTTTTTAAACGCCTGTGCTTTACTTCTGAAATTTTGAGTCAAAGATAGAAAACCAATGGTGTAATGACCACTTCTCTTTAAAATAAGTAGTCATAATAAATGCCCTAAAAATATACCAAAACTTAAAATCATAAGACTGCGCCTAGCTATGTATAAAACCGTAAAATCACTCCTCTCGCCAAATTATAACACGAACATTTCAGATTTCAAACAATACATTTTTTTAACTAAACATTTTTATACGTAGTATATTGAAAAGAACTGATTGTAAGTCTCGTTATATACGTAACGACACTTTGATAATGTGAACACAGTCAAATCGCCACTGCATTGGCTGAGAGCCAGCCAGTAACAACTCTTGCATCGAACGAAAGGCGCCTGGTGATATGTAGGCCAGTAGGACTGCGATAACTGGAAACACAGAACCCAAAAAACTGGCGTTCTTCAGTAGTCTATACAGGAGACTCATTAATTTTAAGATTTCTTTAAATGCCAACCTGCCTCGAAGTGGTGGAAAATATCGTTCTATCGAGCGTCGGTAAATGGTAAGGTTGACCTGGTCTCACTCTTCGAAGGAGCCTTTACAGCACAGCTGCCATCTGCAACTTTTTTTTTTAGTCAAGGCGTTGACCTGAATTTATTTAGAATAAAAAATACGTCTTTTTTTTTTTAATCCTGTTTTTTCCCGCGTGGCATTTACATTCCCGCGATGATAAAAAAAGATCCAGAAAATGTATGTTATCGTTAACTTCATTTTATCCTCCTTACACCTTTACGGAAAACGTTTTTATACCAAATCTTTAATTATAAGGAAAAGTCTGTTATACATTTTTTAATAAATTAGTTTTTCTTTGTAGTTTTTGTCTTATTGCAATATTCTGACATAGCATAACTAATATAACTAAACATATATTTATAAATGTATTTTATTTTAGCCTTCGACGTTAAATTCCTAGTGCGGAGGAATATACACACTGTGTTTATTACTTACGTGGCAATATTATTTGAAAAAGTTATTAAAGTATGAAAAATGAAAGGAATAAGTAACTAGGGCCTCACAAGTGCTCACTTTACCGCCAACAGCCCGTAACAGCAGTTTTGATTAAAAGCATATGTTACTAGGGTAAAGCTATGTTGGTAATATCGACATGACTCAGCGTTTTGAGACAGAAGATATATTTGGTTTCACTAAATAACATATCACTTAAAAAAAAAAANTATCGACATGACTCAGCGTTTTGAGACAGAAGATATATTTGGTTTCACTAAATAACATATCACTTAAAAAAAAAAAGTTATTAATCTTTTTCAAGTATGTATATATTAAGTTTTCGATTCGTTTATGTAACGGTGAATACTTAATTTTCATATCAACTTATAGCCAAGTTGTTTTGTATCATTTCAAAAATGTATCAATCCTTTTACCAGCAAACTATGTTATTTCACTAAAACAAGTATATCGTTGTAAGTACTAACGTCATTAAATCAGTAGTTAAACCTCTTTACATGTTTCTTCCCTTCCGCTTCCACCAAATAATAAATTAACATATACCGACTAGTAGATGCTTTATTTTATCTGATTACATAAAACGAACTGACGTATATTTAGTGATAGTACAATATTTTATGTCTAACGACTCTAGTTGCCCTATTGCAGTATAAAGGTATCATTACACTTCATTAATATAATATATTTACATTAATATTTCAACGCACTATTACTATTTGGTNCCTATTGCAGTATAAAGGTATCATTACACTTCATTAATATAATATATTTACATTAATATTTCAACGCACTATTACTAATTAGGATTATTAATTTCTGAGTTTGCATTATAAAATAATTAGATTTTTATTTATCGGCTTTTTTTCGATATAAGGAACCAACGGCAGATGTTTAACTGTTTTATAATGTGCCGGTGGTAGTTCTCCAGAGCTGAACACTTTCGATGCACGCAGCAGAAACCAAGAACCTCTGTGGATACGTATTGCGATCGTACACTGGTTGTGTCAAAACATGCGTTACACAAGCGGGATAAGGCCAGTTGCTGAACTTACTCTTAGTGGTTTTCGTGTGGACTACGAAACAACTAAGTACATTAAATAATATACCAGCACGCCGTGCAATAGTTCGCAATGGCCAAGTCTTTTCTACTCAGTTTAGGAAGCTCAGTTATAATATTTTGGCAAGTAAACTGTTTCACCACCAGGTAACACTAGTGTCACATGTTTACAGGAATTTTATCCGTTTTGTATGTGAGCACATAAGATAATCCAATTTTAATAAACTAAATACAATCGCTTAAAATTGCTTGATTCGTTTTGTTATAAAAAATTAATTTGGTTCTACGCATTAGAGTGAACATGTAATAAAATATGCCCACAAAGTGTGTTTAAAATTCTCTTATAAAACTAGGTTTAGCAAAAATCAACCTAAGGTTTTAATGAATTAAATTTCCTCATTTCCAATTAAAATATATATATTTTGATATCAGATCGATTTACTACGCGATTAAATTTGTAACTTATTTTCAACTAAAATATATGTGTTTACGGACTCTCAATGCCAAACACAACTGTGATTTTACTGTTTACGGTTGTAAACACCNTTCACCACCAGGTAACACTAGTGTCACATGTTTACAGGAATTTTATCCGTTTTGTATGTGAGCACATAAGATAATCAAATTTTAATAAACTAAATACAATCGCTTAAAATTGCTCGATTCGTTTTGTTATAAAAAATTAATTTGGTTCTACGCATTAGAGTGAACGTGTAATAAAATATGCCCACAAAGAGTGTTTAAAATTCTCTTATAAAACAAGGTTTAGCAAAAAAGTTGGATTCCAAAATTACTTAATTTAAAGGAGTAATCCAATTAAAATATATATATTTTGATATCAGATCGATTTGCTACGCGATTAAATTTGTAACTTATTTTTAACTAAAATATATGTGTTTACGGACTCTCAATGCCAAACACAACTGTGATTTTACTGTTTACGGTTGTAAACACCACTGTAGGACGTGCATAAGTGTTACAAAGTAAAGTAAATACTGAATATTTTAGCAGTGGAAAGTAGGTATCACAATTCAAGAAAAGCACAAACTTTTATACGCAAATAGAAATTTTCAATTTACCGCAAACTTAAAAGCGGCTTCTTCACCTTGCGGCAGAAATGTTCCCAAAGCCAAACTCTTTCATTAGGAATCTCGTTATCTTTGCAACCTAGGAAGACAAAAAAATAACAATCAGTCACTGAACGAAGCATACAGACATAGCAACGTAGGACGTATCATTGTTAAGAGAGAAAAAATATTTCGTAGCCAGTGGCTTATTTAATGTGTAATCGCAGGGTAAAAGCATTTTATACGCCTGACGGCTTTAGTAACCATAAAGCATAATTTTCTTAGTGATCAATGTAGGTATGAATATGTGCTTCGAGCGCATTACATTAGTATAGAAAAAAACAATTTATCCTCCGTGTTTTTATCCATAACACACGCTTGTATCACATGAAAAAGAAAAAAGAGCTTAATTCTTGAAGCGTTTCGTGGGGGTTTTATTTTTGTTTGTTCCATATTTGTTGGTTTACGTTCGCCCGTTTGCAATTGCGATATTTGGTCTTCTTGTTAACTTTGCTATCTTTTTAATTTCGGATTATCCCTTTTATATATATTAGTTAATGTGTTTTGTGTGGAACACGTAGGTGNATTATCCCTTTTATATATATTAGTTAATGTGTTTTGTGTGGAACACGTAGGTGGTAGGGGTTTCGTTTTCGGTTGCGGACTCTGATATTTTTTCCTTTCACTACACTAACTTGTTCCCATATATTTTGGTATGATTTTGAGACTAAGATCTTCATATTAAAGTTTCTCTTTATTGTTACTGTTATTGTTATATATTAATTCGATGGCTTTGCACAGTAATTATGTTGTTAGTTTTGCTTTGATTTTTTGGTCGGGTGATAAATTTTGCTTATAAAAAAAATATATATATATATATATATCTGTACCTCGGAGGGATACAACACTATGTCCATTTTCATAACTTTACAGGAAAGGANATATATATATATATATATATCTGTACCTCGGAGGGATACAACACTATGTCCATTTTCATAACTTTACAGGAAAGGAGTTTTAAACATTTTTTCAACAAAAAGTGTTATTGGCACAGCTATTTATTGAGATGTTGAAACAATATTTTACCAGAACATTCTATTTATTGTTATTTACATCATGCAGTTGTTATAAAATAAAAAAAAACCTTTTTTTATGGTTTTTTTTCACTTTTTAATGGACATGGTGTTGATCCCTCTAATAAAGTTATTGTACTATAAGACCTAATGTGGGATATTCAATAACAAACACAATACTATTTGACTTANTATATATATATATATATATATATATATATACATAATGCTTTCTTCGCTTGTTCCTGTACTTTAGTCACTAAAGGAAACGAACCAGGTCCACTTGAATCCATAATATAGGGTGCGTGAAGCAGTTGCCGTGTCAGCACCTTAGAAATTCGTCTGAAAGTACCGGCTTTCGTAGAGTTCACTGCCACTGCGTGTTTTACAACAGGAGAGGCATTGCTTTTACGCCCGGAAATATACCATCAAATTAAAACTGTTGACTGGTGTTGTGACGGTTCTCACACCCTCACACGTGCAATTTTTCGTCACCGACGACGTGTAGGCACCCTCGCATTCCTGTTGTCAACAAGGAAAGGGGCCGTCGGGAACTCACGCGCAGTGGACTGCTACTTGGGCGGCCCACGCCAAACTGAGTGCGCGGCGCTTGCCCTGGGCTAGCGGTTACCCCCTTCCCCCCTAACATTTCCTCCACGACTGCCGGCAATGTGGATATGGCGGGGAATGACGTATTTCTCATTTCCACCAATCAAATTACATGGAAGAAATTAGAAGGTTTTGTGTTTCCAGAGCGTGGAAGGCCATCATGATTTTTGTATATAAGTCTGTACTCCTGATTTCCTCAAGGAGAGAGACAGCTGTTTTCGTATATAAAAGGGAGTAGGTCTCTTGTAAAACCNGTAGGTATCTTGTAAAACCATAGGGAAACCATGAATGCCTAAAGTTATGTACAATTTTTCATAAATTTTCTTTTCTTAAACGTAATATATAAAAAGTAACTTTTATTTATCATCTATTGGGGTTTTGCCTGAAATTTTCTTTTACGTAATTTTTGTATAGTTGCAAATATTTGTTATATATGTATATATTTGCAAAAAATATAGAGATAACATCCGTCACCCACCGCACCATTTTTTTAAAGTTATTGCCCTTCTTTGCCCTCTGACAGGAGTATACTCTAAACACGGTTACTTACATCTTTCTGAGGCCCTGCTAAAGTTCTACTTCCAGGATATTCCTCCCCCTCATGCAAACAAAGCTTAGCCGAGTCTAGAAAATTACAACAAAGGGACAACACACCGCATTTGTGCGAACTCAGTTTATTAGAACTTTGCAGAAGAACTATTTCTTATAAGGCGTTTTGGACACGTCTATATTCTCAATGTTTTTAAAAATATTAATTATAAATGAAATGTTTTAATAAACTAATATAATATAGGTAAAAGTTCAATTTAACCAAAAATAAGGTACTTTCATGGTAACACGAGTATAAAATCTTATGATGCACGACATATTTAGGAATCAACCGAAAGCGTCATACATAGGGGGATTACACAAGCTAACAAAAATATATTTTGTGAAAACTTTTGAAATAAATGCAGCTGAATCGTATGTATTTTTGGGTGCTGAAACCGAATCGGGCATCTGTTTTTTGTATCACCCACAGTTCTCTCACAATATGCATTTGTATTTAAAAATTCGATGCATGCTATTGTGTTTAAAAAAAAATCATCACATACATTTTAAGTGTTTATTATTCGGCATTTCCTTTCTCTCTTCTCTTTGAAGCTTCTTATGTAGCTTTCCCTCCGATGTGATGCATTTTGTTGTTCTCGGTGAAGTGACCAGCAGTAATCACCCATCATGCTGGCATTCCACCGTCCCTGGTAACGTTTCTCCATCACTTTGATGTCCTGGTGAAACCGCTCCCCCTGCTTTTCACTCACATCACCTAAGTTGTCGGGGAAAAAGTCAAGATGGTTGTGTAAGAAGTGAACTTTAAGGCTCATCAGTCATCCCAGATGTTTGAAGTTGTCTATCTTATTAGTGACGATAAGCTCATAGTTCCGGTCTTTAACATTGCTCAAAAACTTAGTCACAACTTGCTTAAATGATATCTAAGCTTCTTTTTTCTTTGTAGTCATTTTTGTTTAAAAATTGGAATCGAACATCATTTTACAAATGTCAGGCCCAACGAAAACCCTTTCTTTCTGTTTGGCCCCTGATAAATGAGGAAACGTTTCACATAAATACTTAAAACATTCACCATCTTTAGGCAAGGCTTTTGCAAACTGTTTCGTTAAACCTAATTTAATGTGAGGAGGTGGTAGAAGATTTTTTTTTGTATCTATTAAATTTTTATGCAAAATGTTCTTCTTTCCAGGTGTTAAGGTTTTTCTAGCAGGCCAATGTTCTGTGGAAAAGTGTCGATTTCTTGCTCTGCTGTCCCACTCACATATAAAACATGGAAATTTAGTAACTCCCTTTTGTTGGCCTAGGAGAATGCAAACAACTTTCAAATCTCCGCACATCATCCAATAGTGAGCAGGATAGGTAATTTCCTTTAAAATAATGTCTATATATTCATAAGTTTCCTTCATATGGACTGAATGAGCCACAGGCAGTGAAGCATAAGGATTATCATTGTGTAAAAGAACAGCTTTTAAGAAAGTTTTTGATGAGTCTATAAAAAGCCTCCATTCTTCATTGTTGTACTCAATTCTAAATTCATTCATTATACCACCAATATCATAGCAGTTCACCAAATCCTGTTCTTGCTTAAACATTTAGCGAACTGTTGATCTCTTGTTTTATATTGATAAATAGATGCTCCAGGTGCCAATAAATGTTTTTCTTTTAGCCTAGAACCAAGCAATTCAGCTTTCTCTTTAGTCAAACCCAAATCTCTTACCAAATTATTTAACTTAGCCTGTGTNTAACTCAGCCTGTGTAAACAACTGAGGTTCTAAATTTGCTGGAGAACATTGGAACTCATCATCATCCGGTTCACCTTCATCAGATTCAGTTTCACTGGACTGAGCAAGTAAAACGTCATCAATAAATAGCCTGTGGTGGCTCAGGGACAGGAAGTCCCAGACCATGACCGACTGGCCGAATAGCTGAAGGAAGATTATGGTAGACAATGACTTTCTATTTTTGAAGTTATATCCGTAACATCAATGCTACAAAAATAACAATCGTCTGAATGATTTTTTTTGGTTGTCTCCATATCATGGGTACTACAAATCTAAAAGCTGTCTTTTCTTTTTTTTTTTTTTACCATTTTCTAAGGTCTTCAACACAAACCTTGTGTGGAGCCCAAGGTTTTTCTTGATCACCNCTTTTTTTTTTTTTTACCATTTTCTAAGGTCTTCAACACAAACCTTGTGTGGAGCCCAAGGTTTTTCTTGATCACCGAGTTTTATTCCAAAATATATCAAGTATACTTTTTTAACAAAATCTGTAATGTTCCCTTAGTGTTTTTTAATTACAAACTCACCACATATATAACAAGAACTGTTAGGAAACTTTTTACAACCACGGTTAGCCATACTTATAGTACATGGGCAAAAATTTGAAAAGTGAGGTTGTGGTGACTGGAAGAAAACAAGAAGTCGTGCCACCACTGCCAACCTAATTTCATTNAAAAATTTTAAAAGTGAGGTTGTGGTGACTGGAAGAAAACAAGAAGTCGTGCCACCACTGCCAACCTAATTTCATTTAGATTTGCAGTATGTTTTAGTATATTTAAAGGTTTGTTTCAAAAAGTGCAAAGAACCCCCGAATATACCATAACGATTTTTTTTTTCTTGTCCCTAGTTTTCGCAAAACGTGGGACTTGATGTTTGAAAGACGTGTCTGTTGCATGTGATGGATAGAAGTCCGTTCCAGCTTTGTGTGGCTTTTGTTGGCATACTTTCATGTAGCTTTGACAGGCTACTCTTGAGAAACGTGTTCGTTTTTTTTTTTTCTCAGGATTATTTTGCAAGTTATTGATCTGATAGCTTACGGAAAACATGGTGGCGAACATTTGGATCCGTAAGTTGGAAAAAATAACCAATCAACAAAATAGTTTTTTTTTTTTCGTACGTTTCAGGTCATAGATAAAATTGCCACTTCATAATACTAAAGGGAACAAATCGGAATTTTCTTTCCGGGTTGTAAACCAACCGACATTAAAATTTATTTGGCAAATATATTTGCAAATGCATTCATTTAGCTTGGTTACTCTTTATAACGACAAATTTGGAGATAATAAATTTAATTTAAAAGAAAATCTTTAAAAAATGTATATAATTACATTCAAAGTTTTAGATAAGAACNTTAAAAAATGTATATAATTACATTCAAAGTTTTAGTTAAGAAAAATGTTAAACATTGCATATGTCATATATGTTCCGTGTTTTTTTTTTTCATAAATAGTTCCGTTAGTTAGAAACCTGAATTCCGTATGGTCAAGTAAATGAGCGAAATGACTTGTAAGAAAGAAGTGGCAGCCTATGAAATGTCGACTTGTTATCAAATGCGTTACGGCAGGATGTGTGTCAATAAAGGCCTCAACATGCGTATCCGTGTCGCCCTGCTTCTGTGCTTCGAGAACTTGGCGAGGTGCAGGCAAGGCGCGATCCTCATTCTCTTATCCACTCACACAGAGCCCACACTATTAACATTTTCCCTGCGTTCGAGGAAACGTTTGAGTAAGCTATCCGTAACGACGAAAAACACAGCTGAGCTCCTTNATTAACATTTTCCCTGCGTTCGAGGAAACGTTTGAGTAAGCTATCCGTAACGACGAAAAACACAGCTGAGCTCCTTAAATACATTATACGGAAATGTCTCCATATTTCCTATTACTTNTATCCGTAACGACGAAAAACACAGCTGAGCTCCTTAAATACATTATACGGAAATGTCTCCATATTTCCTATTACTTCGGAATTCGGGAACGAACAACGCCGATTCAACATTAAGCTTTCTCTACCGATGTAACCAGAAAATTATCGTATCTGCGGCCGTCAAGGTATTCAGGCTACCTTGCCCTATTTGTTTAAACAACAAAAAGAAGCATCAGGTGTCTGTAACATTTCGCACCATTAAAACTCACACAAAAATTACTTGAGACTCGACAAGTTACCTAGGTCACGTTTCTAGAAATAACATTTTTGTACCCTAATTGTTAGGAAGAAGATCGTAGGCGAGTGGAAAGAGTTATGTACTCCAAAACTTTGATTCCTGTTCAACTCTCGCTCCAAAATAATATATTTTAACTTTTTTTTTTTTAATTATGCTCAGTGAAACGCATAACGAAAATTAAATATGTATTTTTCGAAATGCTTTTTTTTTAACGGGAAATACAGATTAACGGAAACGTCTTATGAATTATCTTAAAGNTAAAAGTAACTTTTATTTATCATCTATTGGGGTTTTGCCTGAAATTTTCTTTTACGTAATTTTTGTATAGTTGCAAATATTTGTTATATATGTATATATTTGCAAAAAATATAGAGATAACATCCGTCACCCACCGCACCATTTTTTTNGCAAATATTTGTTATATATGTATATATTTGCAAAAAATATAGAGATAACATCCGTCACCCACCGCACCATTTTTTTTAAAGTTATTGCCCTTCTTTGCCCTCTGACAGGAGTATACTCTAAACACGGTTACTTGCAACTTTCTGAGGCCCTGCTAAAGTTGTAATTCCAGGATATTCCTCCCCCTCATGCAAACAAAGCTTAACCAATTCTATAANTCTAGAAAATTACAACAAAGGGACAACACACCGCATTTGTGCGAACTCAGTTTATTAGAACTTTGCAGAAGAACTATTTCTTATAAGGCGTTTTGGACACGTCTATATTCTCAATGTTTTTAAAAATATTAATTATAAATGAAATGTTTTAATAAACTAATATAATATAGGTAAAAGTTCAATTAAACCAAAAATAAGGTACTTTCGTGGTAACACGAGTATAAAATCTTATGATGCACGACATATTTAGGAATCAACCGAAACCGTCATACAAAGGGGGATTACACAAGCTAACAAAAATATATTTTGTGAAAACTTTTTTAATAAATGCAGCTGAATTTTATGTATTTTTGGGCGCTGAAACTGAATCTGGCATGAGTTTTTTGTATCACCCACAGTTCTCTCACAAAATGCATTTGTATTTAAAAATTCGATGTATGCGATTGTGTTTAAAAAAAATTCATCACATACATTTTAAGTGTTTATTATTCGGCATTTCCTTTCTCTCTTCTCTTTGAAGCTTCTTATGTAGCTTTCCCTCCGATGTGATGCATTTTGTTGTTCTCGGTGAAGTGACCAGCAGTAATCACCCATCATGCTGACATTCCACCGTCCCTGGTAACGTTTCTCCATCACTTTGATGTCCTGGTGAAACCGCTCCCCCTGCTTTTCACTCACATCACCTAAGTTGTCGGGGAAAAAGTCAAGATGGTTGTGTAAGAAGTGAACTTTAAGGCTCATCAGTCATCCCAGATGTTTGAAGTTGTCTATCTTATTAGTGACGATAAGCTCATAGTTCGGGTCTTTAACATTGCTCAAAAACTTAGTCACAACTTGCTTAAATGATACCTAAGCTTCTTTTTTCTTTGTAGTCATTTTTGTTTAAAAATTGGAATCGAACATCATTTTACGAATGTCAGGCCGAACGAAAACCCTTTCTTTCTGTTTGGCCCCTGATAAATGAGGAAACGTTTCACATAAATACTTAAAACATTCACCATCTTTAGGCAAGGCTTTTGCAAACTGTTTCGTTAAACCTAATTTAATGTGAGGAGGTGGTAGAAGATTTTTTTTTGTATCTATTAAATTTTTATGCAAAATGTTCTTCTTTCCAGGTGTTAAGGTTTTTCTAGCAGGCCAATGTTTTGTGGAAAATTGTCGATTTCTTGCTGTGCTGTCCCACTCACATATAAAACATGGAAATTTAGTAACTCCCTTTTGTTGGCCTAGGAGAATGCAAACAACTTTCAAATCTCCTCACATCATCCAATAGTGAGCAGGATAGTTAATTTTGTTTAAAATAATGTCTATATTTTCATAAGTTTCCTTCATATGGACTGAATGAGCCACAGGCAGTGAAGCAGTAGGATTATCATTGTGTAAAAGAACAGCTTTTAAGAAAGTTTTTGATGAGTCTATAAAAAGCCTCCATTCTTCATTGTTGTGCTCAATTCTAAATTCATTCATTAGAGCACCAATATCATAGCAGTGCACCAAATCCTGTTCTTGCTTAAAAATTTAGCGAACTGTTGATCTCTTGTTTTATATTGATAAATAGATGCTCCAGGTGCCAATAAATGTTTTTCTTTTAGCCTAGAACCAAGCAAATCAGTTTTCTCTTTAGTCAAACCCAAATCTCTTACCAAATTATTTAACTTAGCCTGTGTAAACAACTGAGGTTCTAAATTTTCTGGAGAACATTGGAACTCATCATCATCCGGTTCACCTTCATCAGATCCAGTTTCACTGGACTGAGCAAGTAAAACGTCATCAATAGCCTGTGGTGGCTCAGGGACAGGAAGTCCCGGACCATGACCGACTGGCCGAATAGCTGAAGGAAGATTATGGTAGACAATGACTTTCTATTTTTGAAGTTATATCCGTAACATCAATGCTACAAAAATAACAATCGTCTAAATGATTTTTTTTGGTTGTCTCCATATCATGGGTACTACAAATCTAAAAGCTGTCTTTTCTTTTTTTTTTTTTTACCATTTTCTAAGGTCTTCAACACAAACCTTGTGTGGAGCCCAAGGTTTTTCTTGATCACCGAGTTTTATTCCAAAATATATCAAGTATACTTTTTTAACAAAATCTGTAATGTTCCCTTAGTGTTTTTTAATTACAAACTCACCACATATATAACAAGAACTGTTAGGAAACTTTTTACAACCACGGTTAGCCATACTTATAGTACATGGGCAAAAATTTGAAAAGTGAGGTTGTGGTGACTGGAAGAAAACAAGAAGTCGTGCCACCACTGCCAACCTAATTTCATTAAGATTTACTGTATGTTTTAGTATATTTAAATGTTTGTTTCAAAAAGTTCAAAGAACCCTCGAATATACCATAACGATTTTTTTTTCTTGTTCCTAGTTTTCGCAAAACGTGGGACTTGATGTTTGAAAGACGTGTCTGTTGCATGTGATGGATAGAAGTCCGTTCCAGCTTTAAGTGGCTTTTGTTGGCATACTTTCATGTAGCTTTGACAGGCTACTCTTGAGAAACGTGTTCGTTTTTTTTTTCTCGGGATTATTTTGCAAGTTATTGATCTGATAGCTTACGGAAAACATGGTGGCGAACATTTGGATCCGTAAGTTGGAAAAAATAACCAATCAACAAAATAGTTTTTTTTCTCGTACGTTTCAGGTCATAGATAAAATTGCCACTACATAATACTAAAGGGAACAAATAGAAATTTTCTTTCCGGGTTGTAAACCAACCGACATTAAAATTTCTTTGGTAAATATATTTGCAAATGCATTCATTTAGCTTGGTTACTCTTTATAACGACAAATTTGGAGATAATAAATTTAATTTAAAAGAAAATCTTTAAAAAATGTATATAATTACATTCAAAGTTTTAGTTAAGAAAAATGTTAAACATTGCATATGTCATATATGTTCCGTGTTTTTTTTTTTCATAAATAGTTCCGTTAGTTAGAAACCTGAATTCCGTATGGTCAAGTAAATGAGCGAAATGACTTGTAAGAAAGAAGTGGCAGCCTATGAAATGTCGACTTGTTACCAAATGCGTCACGGCAGGCTGTGTGTCAATAAAGGCCTCAACATGCGCATCCGTGTCGCCCTGCTTCTGTGCTTCGAGAACTTGGCGAGGTGCAGGCAAGGCGCGATCCTCATTCTCTTCTCCACTCACGCAGAGCCCACACTATTAACATTTTCCCTGCGTTCGAGGAAACGTTTGAGTAAGCTATCCGTAACGACGAAAAACACAGCTGAGCTCCTTAAATACATTATACGGAAATGTCTCCATATTTCCTATTACTTAGGATTTCGGGAACGAACAACGCCGATTCAACATTAAGCTTTCTCTACCGACGTAACCAGAAAAGTATCGTTTCTGCGGCCGACAGGGTATTCAGGCTACCTAGCCCTATTTGTTTAAACAACAAAAATAAGCATCAGGCGTCTGTAACATTTCGCACCATTAAAACTCACACAAAAATTACTTGAGACTCGACAAGTTACGTAGGTCACGTTTCTAGAAATAACATTTTTGTACCCTAATTGTTCTGAAGAAGATCGTAGGCGAGTGGAAAGAGTTATGTACTCCAAAACTTTGATTCGTGTTCAACTCTCGCTCCAAAATAATATATTTTAACTTCTTTTTTTTTAATTATGCTCAGTGAAACGCATAACGAAAATTAATTATGTATTTTTCGAAATGCTTTTTTTTTAACGGGAAATACAGATTAACGGAAACGTCTTATGAATTATCTTAAAGNTTATGTATTTTTCGAAATGCTTTTTTTTTAACGGGAAATACAGATTAACGGAAACGTCTTATGAATTATCTTAAAGCTCTGTGAAATTTACGCAAAGTCCATTATTGAAAAATCAACATGTACGTAATTTAAAAGAGAAATCTGGAGAAATTTTTATTTGTATTTTTTATTGTAAAATGATGGCATATTTTTTAACAGTGCAACTCCAGGAGCAACGCCAGGTAGGCGCAGCGTACTTCACGATATTTTGATAAGCAGTTGTCCACTGCCTATAGTCCGTGATGCCATGACGTCTTCCACACCAATTAATTTTTCCACGGCGTAAATCGGTTCGCGACAAGTGGGCAAGTGAGGGAGAAGAGTGGCTGCCAGGCTCCGGCACGAAGGTAAAGGCAAGTGGCTGGTAAGACGTCTTGAAGCCGGCGCGCGCTGTTCTGCGAGTCCTTCCGCATGGCGACCCCGAGCAGGCGTCCGTGCGGCCGGAAAACAGCCCTTTGCTCGCTCCAGCACCGCCAACAGCCATCCAGCCTCCTGCCCTTGTGTCTCTCTGCAGCTCTACTCCGAGGCGACCTTCAGGGACGAACAAAGCAGTAGCACCCACTACCCCCACACCCACCCCTTTCACACCCTTGCTCGGTTCACGCTCCGTTGTGACGTCATACGCGCTTGGGTGAGCTCGCCTGGTGCACGGGCACCGCACGTGAGTGTCTGCAAATATCGACCACACACTCACCCTCTCACTCACAATCCCCCCCCCCTTTCCACCCATAATCCACCACCACGACTTGGAGAGCCTAGGATGAAACCCGTGTATTACTTTATGTTATAAGAAGTTATCAGGTTTAATTATAGGCACGGAAATCACGTGAGTTCTTCTGGTGGCAAGATGAACTGCAGGCATATGTATTTTCTTTGTTAATNAATTATAGGCACGGAAATCACGTGAGTTCTTCTGGTGGCAAGATGAACTGCAGGCATATGTATTTTCTTTGTTAATGTTTGTGTTTGAGTCACTAGTTTATTGGCACATCCTAGATGATAATGCCGAGTCAATGATAAACAGCTATCAGATGAGTCAGGAAAACCAAGTAATTATATAGCACTAACAACAGCCAGGGGGCCGCGGTGGTGTAGTGGTCAGATTACTCGCCTTCCACCTAGGCGAACCGGATTCGATTCCCGGCGGGGTTGCCCCCGGACTTTCGCATGTGGGAATCGTACTGGATGATGCCGCTGGTCAGCGGGTTTTCTCGGCGATCTCCCGTTTGCCCCACCCTTTCATTCCAGCGCTGCTCCATACTCAACTCAATAACATCTCAAGACTTCGCTGTTTAGAGCAGCTCAAATATCTTCACTCATTTACTTCATCATAGGCTTACATACTACTTTAATATGCAACGTGCTTCTAAAAACAACTGACACACTCTGGGAGGTGATTCCTCAATAAAAGTTAGAAGAAAACAAGCGATATATGGCCTAGACCTTTCCTTAATGGTTTATACGCCCTTAAAAGTGGATTTAAAACGCGTGTTCATTACAAATAAATTATGCATTTGCTGAGGTTAATCTCAGATGTTCGGTAAAATGTGTTAGCAAACAAAGATGTGGACTCCATGATTAATTGGTTAGCCAATATCAACCTCGTCCATGAGAAAATAAGGATTGGAACGTGATTTGTGCATGAAAAAATGTGACGCTCCAAAATATATTATGATTTATCTGCTTATGTAAACAAAATGGTTAATTTGGCAAAAAAAAAAGTGACTTTGTGTTATTGTGATATTTAATTTTCCAAACAGTAAATTTTTTATGCCTGCGACATAGGAAACACACACCCCATGATATACTACCGTTTTAGCACCGGAGACACATTTCTCATGGACGGGGTTTATATTGGCAAACCAATTTATGAGTGGAGAGTTTTGGGTGTATCTTAACCTCGAGATCTTAAGAGCCGATAAGGGCTAAGCGAGGTGAGTATGGAACAGCGCCATAATGAAAGGGCAGGGGAAACGGGATTTCCCCGAGAAAACCCGGCGATCAGCAGCATCGTCCGGCACGATTCCCCCATACGATAACCCGAGAGTACCCCGTCGATAATCGAACCCGGTTCACCTAGGTGGGAGGCGAGTAGTCTAACCACCACACCACCGCGACCCTGCAAACCAATTTAGCATGGATAGCACATCTTTGTTTGGTAACACATTATACTGAACCTATGAGGTTAAGCTCACATACTGCATGTTGTATTAACAATACACATGGGTTTTACCTCTGCATTTTAAGGCTGTGTTCACACTTAAAGAAAGACTTTAGGCCATAGAGCGTATTTTCCTTCTAACCTTTTCGTGTGTAATCACCTCCCGGAGTGTGTCAGTAGTTTTCAGTAACACGTTGCATATTGAAGTAGGTAGTATTTATACTGAAGTGAGTGAGTGAAGAGATTTGAGAGGTATTGAGAACCGATGAGGGTGATTGACGTGTATATTTTCCTCGTAATTTTATGTGCGTACATAAATGTACGCACAGGTGTAAATATTAAACTCTGAAACATAGCCACATGTTCAAGTTATATAAATTGCGACATTTCGGGGATCTAGTTAAAATTTCCCAGTAAAATGTTTTGAATCGTTCTGTTAATGTGTGCTCGACAATTGAAGTTT
This sequence comes from Clitarchus hookeri, assembly GCA_002778355.1. Taxonomy (NCBI): domain Eukaryota; kingdom Metazoa; phylum Arthropoda; class Insecta; order Phasmatodea; family Phasmatidae; genus Clitarchus; species Clitarchus hookeri. The sequence continues at coordinate 123,844 of NQII01005268.1, read as the reverse complement.
CGCATGTGAAGGTCGTTAATGACAAGCAATGTGTACTATTGGCGTTAGTGGCCCTGTATAATTAGTATCATTTTTGTAGTACAACTGGATATCTGCTGTTTCCTGTATCTCACGTTTGTGGACAGTTGATTATTATGTCACACACTGCACATAAATAGTCCACGGGCTGCAAGAAGCAGCCTCGATACGTACAAGTACAACGAAATCAAAAGCATTGTAGGCTGTTCACGGTAAAGTGAGCACTTTTGAGGCCCTAGTTACTTCTTTCTTTCAGTCATTTGTTATCATGGACGCTATACCGCCACTGTGGAAGACAGTGTGGCTTATAGTGTCGTTGTTAATTCCCCCAGGCACAGACTATAATGTGCTTGGAGGTTGAGGGTATTGTAATAATGAAGCCTTTTACTGTTTCATGTTTAAGGACGAATATATTGTCTGGAGTTTACACAAGAACTACATACATCAGCCCTTCCGAGGTGTGGTACCTAATTTGACTACTCGTATTCACTGGGCGACTTCGTGGTTGAGTGGGGCTTCTCTGGGCGACGATTTTTAATACTTAACTCAGCGGTGAGTGTTGGTAGGCTGTCATCTGGGAGTGAGCCCCGGTGAAGTGGTAGGCCTTGGAAGAAGGCCCGCAGGTGCTGCCGTCTCCCTGGACTGCGGTTCGAACTCGTGCTCACATCTTCTCGCGATTCCTTCACGCAACTCTTCCCTCGGCGCGGTGATAATCAACTGTTGACCCCACTACTCTCGAAAAGGGGTTTTATGCTTGCCAGCCTCCAGTCTTAATTGTCGGCATGTGTCGCCTTGTGGGGGGAGGAGGTGAGGGGGGTGGAACGCAGAACAATGCCTTTCAAAACACGTGTCCTGGTTTCTGAAGGTTTGACGGGCAGGGGAAGGGGGGTAGTACCTCGCCCCTAGTTTACTCTCGTCAGCTACTTCTTCGGGGCTTTTCCACCTTGTCCTGAGGTTAGCTTAGGGGGAAGGGGGGGGGTTTTCCCGGCACCAATATACAGCTCGTCAGCTATTTCTTCCGTGGTGCGTGTTTTCTGATTTTAGGCGAAATACATATGATTATTTGCTGATATCTCGAGAAAACCCCTGCGCTCCACAGATCTCCCGGGCAGGCTAGAGGCATAAGGGGGTGGGTGGGTGAAGGGGGATGGACGACTCCTCCGCGACACATGTTATAGTCGTCACGTGCATCCTTCTCGAGTTGACCTTCCCCTGCAGTGACTAGGAGTGACACGTGTCTCTACCCTGTTTATGTGGGGGAGGGGGGTGGTTGTGTGCCAGTGTCGCTCTAAAATTCCTAAACCGTCACACGACATCCTTTAACCACATTTTTAAATAAATATTTGAATGTGAGTAACAAACACACTGTGTATATTCCACTGCACTTAAAACTTACTGCATAAGGCTAAATTACAATATATTTATTGACTATTATTCTAAATTAGAGGGTTTTCAAAAGTGCTCACTTTACCATGAATAGCCTATAATGGTTTTATCGCATGTGTTTATAAATTAATCCGTAGTCGATCTGACTACGATAATTATCTGGAAGTCTCTTGAGTTTACTGATAATTTCACAGTTAACGTATATACGACTTTGCATTTCAGTTTTTAGTTGAGTAAAGCTATATATAGCTGGCAATCTGTCAAAAATTTGGTACATTTTTCTTGTCGGTTTAACTTTCAGAATGTGCAAGTGGCCGTGAGTTTCCTGACGTGCTCTAGGACTCTGGGCACACCCATTACAAGAGAATTAAACATTTCATGCAACCAACTGAAGACCCACTCGGGTTTTGTTATTGTGACATCAGCCAGTAAACACGGCAGAGCCTATGCGTGATTTATTAGATAATTATTTTTATCTTTGCTTATAAATGGTGACCGAAAAACTCTTCTTAATCTTTTGGCGACAGACTTTACTCAAAGAGCGTATGCCTGTGTGGTTTTAGTGACTAGTTCGTAGGTTATCTTGCAAGCTTTGGAGAGGCATAAGTCAAAAGTTAACACAATCTGGGGTCTTAACATTATGAGGATCGTTAAATATTAAAATTGTTATCAAGGACGGAAGTTCTGAGCATAACGACAATTACTCGAGTATACAAATAATTGTAGCGCATAGCGTGGATATTNTCTGAGCATAACGACAATTACTCGAGTATACAAATAATTGTAGCGCATAGCGTGGATATTGTTAACTTTACAGAATCGTTTGGCCGTTGGGTGTAATGGATGGCTTAACACATTTTCTGGTGTTGTCAAATATTTTGTAATATTGTGTTTGCATTCACTGCATTATAATACAAATAAAATAGTTAAAATTCATACNGCATTATAATACAAATGAAATAGTTAAAATTCATAATTTATTTAAAAAAAATTTATAGTATAAAAGCATGCATTGGTAAGTACTTGAATTTAACAGTGGAATAAAATACGAACAAGGAGTTCAAAACCAATGCTCATGCCCCATGTTACTGTGTGACCAAACTGAACCACTTCTAAAGCGCCATGATAATATGTTTGAGATTGTTCTGGAATCCTACAGCATTGGAATGCTTACTCATTCTATTGTAAGTGCTCGATAAATGCGACGAGTGAACTTTGATAAACGGCAATATTTTATAGTATCTATTTATAAATTACTTATTTGCAAAAGTCAGTAATTACAGGAGATTGGATACACATTCTTGAACATTGTTAGCCTGATTTGATATCTAATATAAATGAACATTACGCAGATGATAATATCTCCTGTAATTAGGTTCAATACCTCGCAGCACATTTACGGCACTCTTTCAAACGTTGCATGTTTTCTCTAGAACTGTTCGCCTGTTACACAAAGGCAACAATTTGTGTTATTTTAATGTACACGTGATTATTATGTCATAACAATTTATTAATACTCATTACCTAAAGAGTTTAACTTAGAATGATTTCAAAGCAATACTAAATACAGAAAGTCATTCGAATAATTCCAAAACGTAATTTTCCGTTAGCAATAACAAAAATGTTTTCAACATAATACTTGAATATATAAAGGAAACTAATTTTTGTATTTTGTTAGCTCTCGCATCTTCTTAGTTGTTTTCAACGATTGCCGAGTCTTCGTGTTCAATCATGAATATTATGTTTTGTTAAAAACGGGAAATACAACCATATATATCGACATTACATTTAATACTCGTAATATTCATTTCCATATTCGTCCAATTTTTTTGAAGAAAAAAAAATCATTTTTAATACTTGTAATTAAAAATGTTGACAAAAATTAAGCGACTGATATTCTAGGCACCGGCAGTTCTTTTCGTACACTTGTATAGTTTACAAAGTTGGAAGTTTCGAAGTCCAAGGGAGAAGTAGGGCCTCAGTGCAGTTTCATTGCTGGGTCCTGCATGCCTATGCATGTACAAAATATACTCATTACCGGGCGCGAGGTGCGTGATATTTGTGAAGTTGGGCAAATAAGTACGCAGGCGGATCAATGGCTATATTCCATAACATAATATTTATCCACCCTAAATTACTAATTGTAAAAGAAAAAAATCTTAGATTAAGAAAAATCACGTATACATAAATTAATGGCAAAGTGTATCCAATTAATGTGGGATTAAATATTCTAAAAGATAAAGCAAAAAAGGGTCTTGTAAAACTGGAAGTGCAAATTACTGTACGCACGCTGACATTCTTTGTTGGGTTGGGCAGGGTTTTTAATTTATTGTAACCTGTAGAAATACTACACACCAGGTGGTGGAATTAGTGTGATATTGGGCAAACCCCACCGCTGACAAGCTTCCAAATGTCACCAGTGGCCGTGGTGTCATGAAATCAGGAGTTGATGTTCCCATTAATTTGCTGAATCATACTTAAACCTGATGCACCCAGTCACACTTGCGGCAATCTTTGAACCCGAAGGCGGAGTATTAAGTTTTTTGTTTGGTAAGGGGGAAGGGCACGATTGAAGGCTCTAAGTTGAGGGGAGATGTTTACTCCTCCTCCTTCAAGCAAATAAATTTATATGCCCGATGTAGGGCCGTAATGTCTAACATATAATACTTTTGGAAATTTTACTAACATAACTTGGTACTTGCGTGTACATAGTGGGTAAAGTCCCGTAAAAAAACGAGAAAGATGCTCCACTTATGTCCTCTGCCAGGCGTTAAAGCAAATCCTCGGAGGTAACTAATATATACCACTAACTGTAATAATTCATACGAACAACATTGGTAATATGCGTTAGCTAGCGAGATGCTCACAAGTCTGATGACGAAGCACGATAGCACTGTGTTGGTGATCGCATTTAACGTCTCTCTTCGGATATTCGTGACACTGATTAACTGTCCTACTAAATGCGCATCGTATTTAGTTTTCGTTGCCCTTCATTGGTTCATAAACTTGTCAATAATCGACTGCCAGCGTGAGACATCATGTGTCGACGTAAATTAGCTCGTCAATCTTTAATTAACACCAGCACATTTCTGGTAAAAATTTTGGCATTTCTCTTCCAATACATGTCAGATGAAAATTAAATATCTGTCCCTCTTTTACCCTTTCAATAGCTATCATAAATGTTTTACCTATTTTAATCGCAAAAAAAATTATATTCTTTCTTTTTAACTTGCAAGGACCCTTTTTAGCCTACTTTCCGAAGGAAGGAAAGCTTTATGAGATCACTTTTGTGTATATGAGTATGTGTGTGTACGTGTATGTGCGTGTCTGTGATCCCCTTTTCAAATTGTTAACATGTCAACCGAATTTAATCAAAATCGGTACACATGTAGCACTTAGTAAGGACACCTGGCTTTTATAGTTCTCAACAACGCCAGGAAAATAATTTCAAAATTGAGCCAATTTTTATATTTAGAGTGATGTCATATCTCGCGAATCATTCAACCGAATAAAACCCAATTTTTTACGCTGGAATAGCATCGCGTAATCAATACATTTTGAGATTAACATTGTGTTTAATCCATTATTTTGAAAGATAGCGCAAAATTAAAAATATATATTTTACATTATATTTAAAAAATTATTCAACCAATTATCACCCAATTTGGCATGTAAGTCATATTATGATTGACCAGGTAATAGTTAGTGATTGAATTTGATTAGGGTCGTATTTTTTAAATGGCTGTCATACAAATATTTTATCATTATTTGGTAGATCTACCATACCATTTAACAAATACCGACCACATTTTGAATGCTGAAAGCGTCTATTACAAGAATTATATATGCCACACTTAGCCACTTTGCCAGCCATTTTGTGAGATAGCATCACAGGAATAATTAAAGTTTTTATTTCATATCTCGGGAAACAATATACTGATTCCTATCAAATTTGACAAACATGTAGTACTGCAGTATATGGTGTAAAAAGTATGTTTTAAGTAGTAAGACAATTATTTTCAAAGTGGTGGTCATGTGGCCATTTTCACTTATAATGCTACATTGTCGCAACCATGTAATCAATTCCAACAAAATGTTGTATGCTGGCAGTTATTATAACAATCAAGTCCGTCTACATGGAGTTTCGTCCGCCATTTTGTAAGTAATGAATTATAAAAAATTAAGTTTTAATATACTATTTTGGGAAATAATTGACATATTACTACCAAATTTGGCAAACAAATAGCACTGCAGCAGGTGGTGTAAACTGGTATGTTTTAAATAGCTCAATCATTTATGTTCAGAATTGTCGCCATAAAATAATTTTAGCGTAGCGTGCTATATCTTCAGAACTATGTTATCGATTTTAACTTAACATTGCATACTGGCGTTACACAATCATCGAATGTGCTAGTAGATAGTTTTTTTTCTCCGTGATCTATGAAGATAGTAACATGAAAAATGTGGAAGTTTTATGCCATATCTCAGAAATCAATCAACCTATGTACACCAATTTCTTCACACAAGTAGCGCCATGGTAGGCCATGTAACTGACGTGTTTAAGTAGTTCCGTCACTTATTTTCAAAACAACGGCTCTGTAAATATTTTAGGTTAGTAAACCCTATCATTCGAAGCATTAGCTTGATTATATCCGAAGTTGATGCTCTGAATACAACTTTTGTAATGCAGTATATTGCCTACTAGCTTCTGGTACGAGATTTTCTGGGTTTGAGTCCCAGGTAAGGCACGTGTATATATGTAATTGCCTCACTATTTTTGAATGTGTTTCTGGTTTCATTTATATTTATATTGCTTCCAACGAAACCACAAGTACTTCCTACAATTGCAGCTTTTAAGATCTTCTTAAAAATTAATTGCACCCATGTTAAATAAAGTAGATTCATTAGTAATAGCAGTGACTTATTGTTTGTAATTACTTTTGATTGATTACAAATTGTACTAGAAATTACACATTTTTACACATTTACATATGATATAGAAGCAGAGATTCTAAGTTTCCTTCGAAAAATATACTTTATTTTATAAATATTGTGACATTAAATTCAAATTTTATATGTTGTTTGTTGGGTCACGCATAACCTCATTTGAGAAAACTTGTAACTCGCCAATCCTCACAACTTCAAGTTGCATTTCAAGAAATCACTATAATTATACAGTGCCAACTAGCTCAGGGAGAGTGATGAGGAATCTAACGAGGAAATTACTGTAATGAATGTCATCACAATTATTTTTAAGTGCCCGCAAGTAATTATTACGAAGGTACTCTGATTTATTTCCGAGCGTTTAATTGCTCTACGCAAGCTCCATACACTGGACCTTCACTGTATAAAAATTGTATCTGGCCTCCCGCGAGTGTTCGGCACTCACGTTACGAGGCTGACGAAATACGTACAGGCCTTTCGAAGGCCTGCACCCTCAACCCCGACTCTCGCCTCTCTCTCCTCGTCATGGCGACCATAGCTACCTCCTCGCCACTCGGGTTGACCCGAGGATACCCGACAGGTGTCCTCTCGGAGCCAACCAGACTCTCAAAGCCCCGCCTACGCCGTCTGTGATCCTTCCTGAGGTCACAGATTTATTTATAAGTGAATATGACATAGTTTTCTCTCGGGAATGACTCTAAACAACTAATTTCCATTACCTAAAATACCATAATTTAATTTTTTTTTATATGCAAATGTCGTGTTGCCATTTACGCTTGTCACAAACTTTAAACATTTTTTCGCAGTTACTAAAATTTACTTAATGCAATTTTAAATATAGTCCATTCGCAGTTACTTTACACTTTTCTGAAGCCCTGCTAAAGTTATACTTCCAGGATATTACTCCGCCTCATGTAAACCAAGTTTAATCGAGTCTAAAAAATGACACCAAAGGACAACGTGCCGCATTCGTGTGCACTCACTAGAATATGATTTTGCATGAGAACTATTTCTTACTAGGTATTACAATACACTCACTATCTCCCAGTTTTAATTCAATTCAATTAGCATGAAATAATGTAATTTATAAATAAACTGAAAGTAAAAACTCTATTTAACCAAACCTTAAAGTAGATAGGTATGGCCGATCCGAGGAAAACAGCTAGGGGCTGCGGATCTGTCACCATCTTGAACCCGCCATCTTGGTTGATGTCACATTCACCATATTTTTTCCGTCCTTGATCAGGTTTCTGGCCGCCATTTTGTTACCGGCTGTTATCTTGTTTCTGCCATCCACTATAATTTACACCATATTGTTTCCACAGTTATTTTGTTTTCATTGGCTTTCGTTAGAGGGCACGTCAGTCGTTCGACCACCATATTCGTTTATGGAGATGGCAGCCAGAATGCGAGAGTGGAATAGTGCTGCCGAATGTTGGGTTGGAATGCAGACACCTTAGACCGCTCGGCTATCGGAGCAGTTTCAATTGTAGGGTTCTAAATGCTGTATACTCATTGCAATATTGATGATATACATATAACCAATTCAGATATTACATCAGAGTATATGTGTGTGTATTTTTAAATAATTATTCTTTATTAGTTTATCTACTATATAAAAATAAGTCGGGTTTTCCTTCCTGACGCTATAACTCCAGAACGCACGAACCGATTTCCACGGTTTTGCATTCGTTGGAAAGGTCTCGGGCTCCGTGAGGTTTATAGCAAAGAAAATTC
>NQII01005268.1:33268-115058 GCA_002778355.1 Clitarchus hookeri | reverse complement strand
AGCACTTCAATGAAACGTATTTACTTTGGATTCACTTTCATTTACTTAGAGAAGTTCAATTCATTACTGTTGTGAAATGAAATAAAATTTTTCCTTTTCAAATATAAAAAAAATGTTTCTTCATGTTTTAATCACCAAACAAAATGTTGCATAAAACGAAGCCATCTGGTGGCGAAACGGAGTTCGCCGGGTTTGCTAGTTTTATTATATGACATTATTTTTCTTATTATTTTTATTTTTTCTGAATTATGCTATGTGTGATATATATTCAATTACCATTAATTATATTAAAAATATTCTTGTCATTATGTAATATTATGACGTGTAACAGATTAGAAGTATTATTGCGGTGCTGTCCCACCACCCCCCCCCCCNGACATGTGACGGATTAGGAGTATGTGTGCGGCGCTGTCCCACAACACCCCCCTGCCCCCCTCCTTGCCGGCATAACCAGTGTAGGGACTTAGAGAGACACACATGGCAGTCGTCATCACCACAGAGGAAGGTCAAGCAGAGGCAACCACGCGCCACAAGCCATAAACGGGTCGCTGATGTGTAGACCTTCCAACAACCCACCCCCCTTCAACCCCTACACCTCTAGCAAGCCCGTGCGATCTGTTGAGCGCCGATATATCACAAAATAATCATGTGTATTTTGCCTGAAGTCAAAATATACACACCGAGAAATAGCTGAAAGAGTAAGGTATGGAAAGGGTGTCACCTCCCCCCCCCCAAACTTCAGGAACCAGGGCACATTTATTGAAAGGCATTGTTCTGCTTTCTACTACCTCACTTGCTCCCCCAACAAGGCGACATGTGCCGACAATTAAGGAGGGAAGCTAGAGAGCATATAAGCCTCTTTACTTTGAAGGTGGGCTTACAGTTCTTTATTACCGAGCCGAGCGGTTAGTTCGAGAGAGTCAATTATTACCGTGCAGAGAGGTTAGATCAGTAGACCATCGAGCAGTCAGTTGAATATCGCCGCGCAGAAAGAGAAGTCAGCCACGCCGAGGGCGGCCGGGGGGTGGAAATCGGACCCTCGACCACATCACTACAGCAGTAGAGCAGTCCAGGGGAGACGACAGCAAATGTGGGCTTTTGCCAAGGCCATCCACTTCACTGGAGCTCATCCCCAGCTGACAGCATACCAGCACCAACAGCAGAGTAGTTAAGTATCAAGTCGCCGNCTGGAGCTCATCCCCAGCTGACAGCATACCAGCACCAACAGCAGAGTAGTTAAGTATCAAGTCGCCGCCCAGAGAACAGAGAAGCCCCCCTCCACCACGAAGTCGCCCCAGTTAATACGAGTAGCCAAATTACTCATGGTGTAGAGCCTTCTATTGCTGTATGTTGTTTTTGTTCCAACTCGAGACAATATATTCGTCCTTCAAAATTAAACAGCAAAAGACTACCTTATTGAAATACCCTCAACCTTCAAGACACATTATAATCTGTGCTTGGAGGAATTAACTCCGACCCTATAAGCTGCACTCTATTCCACAGTGGCGTGGCATCAAGTTAAATAGTCACGACCAACGTGGGGCCTAGATAAGCCCGCGTCAGTTAAGTTGGCTTCCCAACAGTGAAGTGTCAAGTTAAGTTGACTTCCCCAATGTGGAGCCCAACTCCATCAAGTTAAATTGGCGCCTTGACAGGTGGTGTAGCGTCAATTATATATACATTAATGTGTAAAGGGTGTACAGGTTTTTTCGAGCATCAAACCATTTGTCGCATGTAAATANGTCAATTATATATACATTAATGTGTAAAGGGTGTACAGGTTTTTTCGAGCATCAAACCATTTGTCGCATGTAAATATTAAATATTTATTTGCATTTGCATACCTACACATACACCATCAAATCTATATATGCACAAAATTATATATGAACATGTCCCAAGTAATTCAGAAACACTATATGGTGGCTGAAATTTCTACTCACTGCGACGGCAACGGCGATGAAATCATGTCTGAAAAACACAGATGTTAATTTTACTATATGCAAAAATAATTTTTCAAAAAATACATATTTGCTAATAAAGCCGGAGTATACGAAACTACCCTGCCACCAATTAACTCCTTAATATATTATACCAAGTATACTCTTTCACATTTGACATGTTGTAGATTCATAGTCGTTGCTATGTAAGTCCAGAAACTAGCACAAATACAGACAGCACCTTTCCTTGGGCAATGCTATTAGTTGCTGCTGACATACCAACTGTTTCATTAATTCGTTGTTTCTCTTTCGATGGATATACTGAAACTCTTTCCATTGGTTTCAAAGTGATACTTGTATAAAAAAAACGTAATTCCTTTTTACACCACAAATTTATTATTTTGCGAAATATTAATGTGTTCATTAAGCGATTAACTATACAGCAATTTTGTGTAAGATATAAATTAGAAAATTTGGCTATCACAAAATATATTAACAATTANAGCGATTAACTATACAGCAATTTTGTGTAAGATATAAATTAGAAAATTTGGCTATCACAAAATATATTAACAATTATGAAATAATACTCCTCAACTATTATGTGACATCTTTTAAATATGCAATAAGCTAATGTCTTGGTGTAGCATATGTCATTTTATATCTAAAGCTATGGGCAAATTAACTATATATGAATACGAATATTTTTTTACTATTAAATTACGAATAAAATTATAGCCAAGGAGTATATTAATGAAGTGTTTGTGTGCACACAACGGAGTTACATATCAGAANAATTACGAATAAAATTATAGCCAAGGAGTATATTAATGAAGTGTTTGTGTGCACACAACGGAGTTACATATCAGAAGAAGAAAAAGAAGCCTGCAGTTATAATGCCAAATAACAATTGGCTGCGTTGCTAGTGACACCTGTGAATCGGACGATTTGACTTGGACAAAAGGGGACTCTCTGACGTCCTACCACGGAAATAACTTCACATGGAGACAATTTCACCATATAATGTAAAAAAATTTAATAAACATACGCAAAAATATTTGTCGCATGGTCGCACATAGTCACTATTTGTATTATCGTGAAGATGCTGTGGTTTCCTTACGGACGTACAGATTAGACCACAAGACGACAAATAAACCACTCCAGGAATTGACAGGACCTGTGACTGCTGACTCCGAAGACCTACAAAAAATCAATACACATTAAAAAAATATATATTTAATTATATCATCGGTGCTAGTACTTACTTTCAAAAGAATTTGCAACGCGCGAAAACTGACAGTCGGTACTGACTTGCTCCGATGTGGGTTTACAGGCCAAACACGAACCTTTGGCAAGGGACCGACGTACTAGGTGCCAATCACTGCACAAAATAAAAAAAAACATCGTTTATAAATTTGCATTATAACATTCAGTAAGCACACAAAATAATTTAATTTAAAATAGTTTGCAAATAAACTTTATTTGAAAAAATTAAGGGTTGTTGCCAAAACTAATTTAACCAGTTAATAGAAGTTTACTTCAAAACATAAAATACCTTCGCGAGCAATTACTCGAAATAAAACTGGAAGCCGACTGCGATTCCTCAAACTCTCTCACTAAACACAAAATGGTGACGAAGCAGAAGAGTATTCAGATACGCAGACAGGAAGCCCTGATATCAGAGTGAGAGATTTCAGCATGCTCCATTCTTAATATAACACAGCCGAGTGGTAGGGAGACGCACAGTGATTTAAGGAATATAGTACCTGCAGAGCAAGGACTACCACGGGAGACTTCCCCTCCCTCCTGGACAACATTTTCACTGGCCAAATTCCCCTCCTTCCAGTTTTACTTATTTGGTTAGACCCTTCGTGAAATATAAGATAACGATTTTTGGACAGGCATATTTATTAGTGGATTTCCCCTCCCAAACTACCTATTTTCTCATGAACTATGTAGGGATTGTAGCAATAGAAAAATACCAGGCGAATTGGGACAACCAAATATTTTGACGTCACACGCAACCGTAACAATTATTTNTGTAGCAATAGAAAAATACCAGGCGAATTGGGACAACCAAATATTTTGACGTCACACGCAACCGTAACAATTATTTTAAAAAAAGAAATATTTCAATTAAATTATTAGTTTATTTAAAAATGTTTTCATACAAACATAATCTCAAAGAGTATCGTCACATATTGTAATTTCAGTTTAAGAAATAATTTATTGACCCCGAGACATTTTCCGGCCAGGTACACCGAGTAGCAGCAATGCATGCCGTGAGACCACGCGGCCTCGTCGCGCACAGAGAGACACCGCCTCACGCTGTGACTGCGACATTTCACGCCGCCCGCAGAGATGACGCAAGCACCGCCCGTCGTCGCACTGNTGTAGCAATAGAAAAATACCAGGCGAATTGGGACAACCAAATATTTTGACGTCACACGCAACCGTAACAATTATTTAAAAAAAAGAAATATTTCAATTAAATTATTAGTTTATTTAAAAATGTTTTCATACAAACATAATCTCAAAGAGTATCGTCACATATTGTAATTTCAGTTTAAGAAATAATTTATTGACCCCGAGACATTTGCCGGCCAGGTACACCGAGTAGCAGCAATGCATGCCGTGAGACTCGTCGCGCACAGAGAGGCACCGCCTCACGCTGTGACTGCGACATTTCACGCCGCCCGCAGAGATGACGCAAGCACCGCCCGTCGTCGCACTGTNCACCGCCTCACGCTGTGACTGCGACATTTCACGCCGCCCGCAGAGATGACGCAAGCACCGCCCGTCGTCGCACTGTGAAGATGACACCTGAGAGAGCCGCGTGGCTTGGCAGGGCAGGAGACTGAACTCGCCTTCTCTACAGAACAAAAATATATTAAATTATTTCACCTGAAAAGAAAAATGTTGCCCATAGTCCGGATACATTCAAAGAGTATTGGAAACAGTACTCCGACGGATTCCATTGCATTGCTAGTCTTGAACAAAAATATTTAAACTAGATGCATAAAGTCTGCATTTATCTCTTTTCCTAGACTATGACACCATTNCTAGTCTTGAACAAAAATATTTAAACTAGATGCATAAAGTCTGCATTTATCTCTTTTCCTAGACTATGACACCATTCAAAAATTACACAAAACATGCACAGAACTATGTATCAGTCCGTGCAAGAAAACACTGCGTGTTCTAAGGAGCCAGTAACATAACAGTGTTAGATTTGTGTTATTTTTTGAACTTATGCATATATATGTATAACTGTAAATATATTAAATTTATGTATACATGTTAATGTTTGTTTAATTACTTATACAGCCCGTTCTGCTTCAGTGGTGTATACAAACGATTTCGAGAATATTATTTTAATAAAATTAGTGCAAGCATGCATAGGAGGAGGGTTATAGTAGGATCTGAAATATTATGTCATATTTGAGTCTATTAAAATCAGCTGGATTCTATGTGGCGAACGAAGCCACTGAGAAATGTTTTCGATACAAGTTTTTAGGCCAGTCATTCGTGTGGGAATAAAGATGCATACAGGTTTGGTGTTGTCATGTAACAAAGCTTGTGTTTGGTATCGACCAACATGAGGAGTACGATAGTGACTTTGTGTTTATAAGCCTCTAAGATTTATATAAGTATGAAAATTTTCAATTTAGCTCGCTTGTTAAACTTTCTTTGCATAACAAATTTGAGTGCTTACCAGTTTTGAATATACTTAGCTATATATATTATATGTGTATATATATGGTGGTCAAGCGAGAGTGACACCAGCGCATTCTAACTGCTATCTCCATAAACAAATATGGTGGTAGAACGACTGTTGCGCCCCCTAGCAACCGCCGATGTAAACAAAAGACATGGGGAAACAATAATGTGGAGAAGATGGAGGATGGCAGAAACAAGATGGTGGATGGAAATAAGGTGATGGACGAAATCAAGATGGCGAATGGAAACAAGATGGCGGCGGATCCGCAGGTTTGCAGCTGCTAGTGCTTGTCCACGAATCGGCGAAATTTATCTACTTCTAAGGTACTTTCATGTTAACGCGAGTATAACACGCTTGTGACTTATGGAATATTTAGGAAACAACGAAAAAACCTCACACATAAAGTGATTTTTATAGGCTAGATTCAAAAAGGTGTCAAGAAACCGTGAATAGTGTAAACAGTTTTTGTCATATGTGAGCATTGTAAATTAATTGTCGAACAATTATTGTGCTCTAAACGAGTGATTTTATTTTACAGAATGTGAATTTTACATCATTCACAAAAACAGTTTAAACCAGCTGGCAGTCTGCAGCTTGAAGATGTAAATTTGAACTTCAGTTTGCTCGTTAATCAACATTGTTTTCATTAATACAGAAAATCTAGATTTTATGTTTCCTCATAATGTCTTTTTTTTTCTGTGTTATTAGATGTATTACATGGAATGTGCTGTTTAAAAATCCTGAATACTTAAATTTTCAATGAAACTAATAATGACATTAAGAAGAATGTATGAAACAAATAGCCAGCTGTCTTCAAAATTATATGTTACATGAAAAATTGTCTTATATTAAAGGGAAATAAATAATAAAAATTACCAAATTTAAGAGTAAATATATGTTATGTAATACACTTAAGAATCGTATAAAAGGTTAATAAAAAACTAACAGAAAAATATAATTCTGAATTTATGCAAAGTAGGTAGGTCTTCATGTCTCGTCGACAGATAGGTGATTACGAACGAAGCAAGTTGCTCAGGGAAGCATGAACGGGGCGTTATCGGTAATGGCCTGTAGTAACGAACCATTCCAGCATTCACCTTGAGTGATTTCGGAAAAACATAGAAAACTGAAATCAGGACGGCTGAAACGGAAATCGAACCCGTTGCCTCCCTAACTCAAGTTCGTTAGTTTATCACCGCATCGCTTCGCTCGGTTTATGCACAGTAAAGGCATTAAAATTTTAATTTTTTTTTAAATTTTGTATATTGCCTGGTTACATGACATTACGTGCTCTGAAGGAAAATATAAACAACGTCACCACTTCTGGTATTTTCAAAAAAATGTTTATTATATCGTTATTAATATCTGAGTTTTGGCGAGTGTCAGATCATTAATACTGTGCTATTACGCACGTAGTGTATTAAAGTGTAACATTTGCAGAATTCTTTTCGCAAAATTTGGGTGTCGCTACTGATGGCCATGTCAGCGTAGATTTATGTAGTAGTAATAAATCAGTAATTTTCAGTGCAATCCCACACACGTTGTACTGTGCCATTGGTTTTACAGCTTTTAGTCAAAGGCATTGTACAATGCATTGTCTTATTTGTGGTTTTTTGTTCGTCGAATTATGTCGTCTGTACACCATATAGCAATGTCCGGGTTTTATTGTTTATGTACATGCAATCTCACTTCAAGAAAGCAACATCAGATTTTGAAGCATGTTTTCCAGTATTATGATAATTTAAGAAATATAATAGAAATTAATATATGAGGGAGTCAGTTCCAACACTGCCATGAGCAAAAAAAAACATACATTAAGTACTAGAGAATTATATTATAGGATTCTGAAGTTTCATCCCTGCTCATAGGGAATAACAGTATCGGTGTCTAAGCCTCCACCATCCTTAAGAAAATAGAAATTGGAATATAAAGTTGTCTGCAAAACTTTCCTTACTCAATATGGTTTTTCTCATCAAGATATTTCTTATCCATATGATGACGTTTGAAGCAAAACTGGCGTACTATTAGAGCAGACATGAATAATTATATTTTTTTATTTTTTAATAACATAGCACAGTTATGTCAAATAAACGGCTTGTTTAATCTATGCTCCATTTTTACCGGGTTTGAGTGTGTATGTTATTTTTGTAACATGATGGATAATTATTTCCACCTAACGTTGACCACTGAATATAGAATATGTTTATAGTTATTAGCACTGACCTATTTCGGTGGGTTGTTTAACATTGTGTTGCAAATGAAATGGTCTCAAAGATTTAAGTAATCCTGTTATTCTGCAATATTATTTTGGAGATACCGCAATTATTTTCAAAAAAATTTTTGTACGTGGGAAACAATAAAGATATCCAATATGTTACTGACAGAATGAGTAGCAAACGTAAACGACAAATCTGAGCATAGTCGCGAGGAAGAAAAATTAAGGAGATAAGTTTGGTTACAAACAACGCTTAAATTATACATTAACGTCTAAATTATTGATTATTTTGATTGTTTTCAGGTATGAATAATATTCGTTGTCGAAGATACATTAAGGTGGACAAAACAAATTATCCTTTAACAGTGCCAAGATTGTAATGCAAGACACGCATCGCAAAATGAACATAACCAAAGATTTTAAAAAACTTTCGAAAAAAGTTCTAGTAAATTAATAACTTTTTGCTAGCAAAAAAAAAACCAAGCCAATGATGGCATGTGCTAGCGTGTTTTTGTCTGTGCTCATATCGAGCGCCCGAGTTCACCGACGTTCTAGAATGCAGCTTGTAAATGGAGCTTCACAAAAAAGAACAGAGGCGGCAATAGAAGCTCAGCAGTCAATTATCGAGTTCATATTGAATCTGGTGTCAACGGAGTCCCATTACGAAGAGGAATAACGTAGACACATATATATCCCGTGTTTCTTTCTCTAATTTAAAACCATATAAATAATAATAAAACCTTCACAGGAATACAATTTTGCAAATTTATTTTAAATCTCTTATATAACCCGGCTATAAACCAGGTGCAACCTTTATATGGTTGACTTGTACAATGCCGTGCAGGTATAACAAACCGAAGCACTAATCAAGAGATCGAATAGCGTCCGGTACGCCATACGCATATACCAACCATGATGCACTGCGGAGTGTGCGAAGGGTATAAAGTACGAGTGCGCTGTACGCTCGGCATTGTAGTGGCCACTATTGCACAGTGCGCATTGGAGTAAACGATGTCGAGTTGCTATCTGATATCTGGTATGGCCAACAGACACTCTCGTAGATAACATCTGAACGACTTCGTAAGAGATCGAATTAATGGGATGTTGGAAGAAGGTCGCATTGTGGCCAGTGTGGCCGTAGAGTACGGGTTCGCACATAGCATTGTGTCACAAGCTTCGACGGCATTTCGGGCTACAGTAACACTTGGACGAAAGTTTATTGATGGTATTCGACGAAGTCTACTGCGACGGAGGATCGCCGTATTGCCTACAGGCGAGGAGAGATATACGGCAGACAGCGGGTTAAATCGCAAGACTCGTGGAGCGCATCACTGGAGGTCCGATATGGCATATCACGTGGTTTATCCGCTAGGCGACCAGTAGGGTGTGTATGCGCTCGGCGACCAGTAAGATGTGCGCCAGTGATGTTTACCCATCGGAGACTGCGTTTGCTGTGGCGCTAAGAACACAATAACTGAGGAGCTCGGCATTGGAGTCGAGTGCTGGTTACAGACGAGAGCCGATTTTGCCTCACAAACGATTCCGGACGTAAATACACGTGGAGGGAGCAGGACACACGCAAATTGCCACCCCAACATCGTTGAAAGGCACCGGTTTGAAGGTAGTGGAGTTCATGTTTAGGGATAATAATGGTTAGTGACAATATTATATGAAGCTCAACATTTCTCAAGGAGGTTAAGTAACTGGGGACAGCTGTTGTACCGAGGTTCCCCTTCATCGCGTGCGTTATTTCCGTGGATGACAACGCTGTACCTCATCGTGCAGTGGCTGTCGCTGAGTTGTTGTAGAGTGAAGATATCTGAATCATGGTTTGGCCTGCACGGTCCCCGGACAACAATGCAATCGAACGCGTTTGGGCCTTAGCACGTTACCAGCCTCCAGCAACGAGTCCGCAGATGCGATCGTTGTTACCATATGAATGGTCCATGATACAATAAAGAGCTCGTCGGCAACTTCATACTGAGCAGGAACAGACGATGTGCATCCTTTACCGCAGTCAGGAGAGATCATATCCCCTACTGAGGACTACATTTTTCTTGCCTGCCGCCTGTCACGTGGATGTTTCTGTCTTCTAGCTTACGGAATCCACTTTTAAAATGTAATAATTATTATATATTATATATTANTGCGCATCCTTTACCGCAGTCAGGAGAGATCATATCCCCTACTGAGGACTACATTTTTCTTGCCTGCCGCCTGTCACATGGATGTTTCTGTCTTCTAGCTTACGGAATCCACTTTTAAAAATGTAATAATTATTATATATAATATATTATAAATAATTAATAATTATAAGTAATATATAATATAATTAATATATGGTGGTCCTTTGCATACTTGGGATTCGTTATTGGCCAGTGTTGTTCTCCTTTATTATATACCCTTGCATATCTACGATGTTATTGTATGTGTATGTTTTGTACCTATTTTTAAGACTGTTATGCCATGTTGCGTGTTAAAACCTCTTCCATTCAAAATTTTGCACAGAGATGTTTTTAACTGATGTCTCTTAAACAGACACAAGCTGTGGTAGGCAATGCGAAAAAGTTTTTTTATTATCATATTGAGAGGACAAAATATAAATGTATTAAATTCCTACAGCCTATTTGAACATCAAAATTCTTAACGGGTAATAAAATTTGCGTTTCTTTAATCAACACTTCTTAGGTTTCCCGAAAGCGTCAGATCGTTATTTTTATTACAGAAGAATGCTCCACATGTGGACATTCAAGATATCTTTAAAATAAAAATGTAGTAACATTTTACGCTTTGTTTTAAAGCGATAGCAAAATACATTGTGTTCGAATTTTTGTAGATTGATTTTTAGGGAATAACAAGGATTCGACATTAGATTCTGTGGTTTATAAATTACATCATGAAACAGCCCCACCATCTGTACAGAAAACATTAACGCTATAAGCGTGAATAATTTGGTGGAAATCGGTTTATATGTTCCCGAGATATGGCAAAATATTTATTTCTCTTAAGGTGCTTTCTTACAAAACGGCCTAAACGAGGTTCTGTATGCAATGCTTTTAATATATACTGCAAGCTAACAAGTTTTAGTTGAATTTAATGTAATTGTTTAATAAAAACCTTAATCTTATCTAAATGATTTGCATTGCCTCCATTTTCAAAATCAGCGTGTGACCCCACTTAAATCATATAAGTTTACATAGCCTTCTGTATAACTCTTTGTGTGCAAATTTTGGTGGGAATTAGTGGAATGGTTCCGGAAATATGGCAAAATATATTTTTTTTTTCCTTGGTATTTTATTACAAAAAGGGTTGCTATAAACGATGTATTTATGTACAATTGATGGTTATAATGAATACTGCCAGCGTAAAATATTTGTTTTAATTATGTTTGACTTTTTCAACCAATATAACATTCCAATGTAATTTATTTATATTAACGCCATTTAAAAAAATACCTTCCCAATATAAACATTTCAGTATATATACCCTACTATTGCACTTCTCACGTATAACATTTCGTGGGAAACGATTAATTGCTCTTCAAGATATGTAAAAGAATATCCACTCCTTTCATATGACAATCTTCATAAATGGAGGACAAANCCTACAGCCTATTTGAACATCAAAATTCTTAACGGGTAATAAAATTTGCCTTTCTTTAATCAACACTTCTTAGGTTACCCGAAAGCGTCAGATCGTTATTTTTATTACAGAAGAATGCTCCACCTGTAGACATTCAAGATATCTTTAAAATAAAAATGTAGTAACATTTTACGCTTTGTTTTAAAGCGATAGCAAAATACATTGTGTTCGAATTTTTGTAGATTGATTTTTAGGGAATAACAAGGATTCGACATTAGATTCTGTGGTTTATAAATTACATCATGAAACAGCCCCACCATCTGTACAGAAAACATTAACGCTATAAGCGTGAATAATTTGGTGGAAATCGGTTTATATGTTCCCGAGATATGGCAAAATATTTATTTCTCTTTAGGTGCTTTCATACAAAACGGCCTAAACGAGGTTCTGTATGCAATGCTTTTAATATATACTGCAAGCTAACAAGTTTTAGTTGAATTTAATGTAATTGTTTAATAAAAACCTTAATCTTATCTAAATGATTTGCATTGCCTCCATTTTAAAAATCAGCGTGTGACCCCACTTAAATTATATATTTTTACATAGCCTTCTGTATCACTCTTTGTGTGCAAATTTTGGTGGGAATTAGTGGAATGGTTCCGGAAATATGGCAAAATAATTTTTTTTTTCCTTGGTATTTTATTACAAAAAGGGTTGCTATAAACGATGTATTTATGTACAATTGATGGTTATAATGAATACTGCCAGCGTAAAATATTTGTTTTAATTATGTTTGACTTTTTCAACCAATATAACATTCCAATCTAATTTATTTATATTAACGCCATTTAAAAAATACCTTCCCAATATAAACATTTCAGTATATATACCCTACTGTTGCACTTCTCACGTATAACATTTCGTGGGAAAGATTAATTGCTCTTCAAGATATGTAAAAGAATATCCACTCCTTTCATATGACAATCTTCATAAATGGAGGACAAANAGATTAATTGCTCTTCAAGATATGTAAAAGAATATCCACTCCTTTCATATGACAATCTTCATAAATGGAGGACAAAAAAATTATGTATTAGCACATTCCATATTGTCGTTATAGATACGGCCAGCATATTAAAAAGTTTATATAACCGCGTTTCTGAAAATAAGTGTCTGACCTTCATGAAACACATACACACACATACATATAAATAAATAAATAAATATATATATATATTGCGTTCCACAGTACGTCAGCGCGCCAAATTTGGTTGAAATCGGTGCATTGTTTCCCGATATAACACAAAATCTTTATTTTTTATTTTGGGTTAACTTACAAAATAGCGGAGAAATTTTGCTCTCTANTGCATTGTTTCCCGATATAACACAAAATCTTTATTTTTTATTTTGGGTTAACTTACAAAATAGCGGAGAAATTTTGCCCTCTATATATATACATTAGATAATAGGTACTACCAGCCTACAAAGTTAACTTGAAGTCTGTTTAGTAGTTTTGTAGATACAGCAAACTAAGTTAAAATGTTTATATGGCCACCATTTTGAAAATAAGTGACTGAACGACTGAAAACATTTTACTTCACATGGCGTAGCATGGTGCTATTTGTTCACCACATATGATAGAATCTGTGGTTTTTCTAGAGATATGATATAATTGTATTTTTTATGTGATAGTATGTTACAATATGGTGGACAAAGGAGACTTTGTGTGTAAATATTTGACAGTTGTTATGAATACTGCCAGCAAACATAGTTAAGTTTGGAATTGATAACATGGTTTCGACGATATAGCATACTAAGCTTAAATATCTATACGGCCGCCAATTGAAGATAAATGCCCAACCCTCTTAAAACATACCAGTTTACGTCACCTGCCGGAATATCACTTTTCTGCTAAATTGAGCAGTAATCCTTCAATCGTTTCCCGAAATGTGATATACAAACATTATTTATTCCAGTAGCACTACCTTACAAAATAGCAGACAAAAATGTTCCGAGTAGACAAATGTGATTGTTGTAATACTTATATATCCTACCTCATACGCGGGTAGGATTCCGAGCAATAACTCCAGAGGCAATCAATTTAATGTTTCAAATGATAGGTTTCACTGACCAGAAATATTAACAGTGCTGTCATATTGAAAATATATTTCTGAGTCACTTAAAACATGCAAGTTCACATGACACATTGTAGAGCAACTTATGTGAAGAATGTGGTGGAAATAGGATCATAAGGTTCCGAGATGCGGCATAAAACATGTATTTGTTATTTGGTGCTATCTTACAGTATTACCTAAAAAGAGGCTCTGTATTAAATGCTTCTAATACATACTGTCAGCACACATATAATGGTTGAATTTGATTACATTGTATAATATATACGACAAACTTATATAAATTATCTGCATTGCCGCCATTTTGAAAATCAGTTTGTGACACTAGTTAAATAATGTTAATTTTACATGGACTTCTGTAGCATCAATAGTGTGCAAAATTTGGTGGGTATTAGTGAATGGTTTCGTTAATAAAGCAAATTATTCAATTTTATAACATGCCACATTTTTACAAAATGATCACCAAAAGAAGATCTCTGTATTGTTACGATTACGTGAACATGCCTTAATTTGACGGCCTGCCTGAATACGCCATCACTCATGAGCGGTAATCAGGATAGCCAGTTGCCGCGATCGGGACTCGCATTGCCCAAACTCCGGTAAGCAGTAATCCCCTCTACCAGGCGGGGAATCAGTCCATGTTGCGTTATTCCACGCCGATATGAGAGCAATGCAGTGCAGCAGCAGGGGTCTGCCTGCATGTGACACCGGCCGAGATGGAAGTCACAAGAAGTCTGCTGTGCGGACCGTCGTAACTCGTCATACTTCATCTGCCTTCGAATACTTCTCAGGGTGGGACTAATACAATATACTAATATGGCTCTCAGTAAGGTAGTGGATGTAGTTAACTTATAATGCTCCCCCGACCTTATAGTAATTTTATGTGTTCTCCAGATGTTTAATTATATAGCCATATAGTAACTTACAGCTCTTTATCTTTATTTTCCTTACATACTCTAACATCATGATATTCACCCAACTTTAACAAGTAGCTACGGGTTGACCACAATTTAAACAAAATATAACAGTATACATAATTGGTGCTTCTAATAAACAGTTAAAATACAAAATTAGGTCGAATTGTGTTGAACAGTTTAATAAATATAAAATTATATTTAAAATTATTTGTTATAGCTCCATTTAAAAAAAGGCTTGTAAAACCTAGAACATTAAAATTTACATGCCCTACTGTGGCGCTACTTGCATGTGAAATTTCCCCACATAAATAAATATGGGATATCTTAACCAAATTTGGTAGACATCGGTTGCTGTTTCCCGAGATATAGCAAAATTTTTACATTTTATTGTGGGGCTATCTTACAAAATCCCGGAGTAATAATCCTTTGTATAGACACATTAAATGCTCTAAAGATTCTGCCAGGATACAAAATAGAGTGGAAATCAGTTTCGTAGATTCGTAAATATAGCATAATGAGAAAAAATAGCCGTATTGCCGCCATTTTGAAAATAATTGGCAAACCCACTTGAAACATACCATTTGACATCACCTGACGCAGTACTACTTGTGTCGTAAGTATGGTTCTAATCAGTCAATTTTTCCCCTAGATATGACATTGAAACTGAATCTTACAAAATTGTGAACAAATGTGGTTCCGGGTACACACATTTGATAGTTCTAATCTTTATATTATATATAAAACTAGTATAAACAGTTGAGTAAGGAACTGATTATATGGTTTCGACGAAATAGCATAGATACTAAGCTACAAAAACTAAATAGCCGCCACTTTGAAAATAAGTGTCTGACCCACTTCAATAAATTTTAATGACCTACTGTAGTACTACATTATTGTCAAATTTGGTAGGAATCGGTAGGTTATCTTTCAAGATAAGACATGAAACTCAATTTCTTCATGTCGCACTGTATTATAAAACGACGGACAAACGTAAGCTTTTTGTTGGCATATATGATGCTTATCATAAATACTTTCAAGCATACAAAATTTTGTTGAAATTGGCTGGACATTACGGGTGACATGCCAAATAAACCTAAAATATATGTATGGCCACCATTTGAACAATAGGTGCCTCATAATTTCAAATTGCATATGTCTACATGGCTTCTAAATTATTACTCAAGTGCCCATTTGGAGAATCAGTTAAGTAGTTTTCGAGATATTACGTAAAAGCTTGATTTTGTCATATTCATCTGCCAATAGCACATAATAATAAATATATAAATAAAGATGATAAAAATAAATCTTTAAATAGCAAATAACAATATTCGTCCCAAAATTCTATGTATTGTGAACGTACCAAATTTTTTATAAATCTGTATAATATTTCATAACATATGATGATACATTTTGAAATGGCCGCAATTTTCCAAGAAAGTGTCATGCGTCGTTGAAAACTTTAAAATTTGGATGTTTACTAAGTACTGTATTTCTGCCGGGTTTGGTTAAGTTCGGTTCACCCGTTCAAGAGTGTTTAGGAGATGGTTGTTAAACACACACACAGACGTACTCAGCAACACGTATACACATACACAGAGCCAGCAAAGAGATCTCATAAGCCATACTTTCCTTCGGAAAGTAGGCTACCAAAAAGTTCAGAAGAGGACGTTGTGATTCCGGGTAAAGACAAACACGATAATGACATAGCATCAGCAAAGTATGCATTGAAAAAAAATCATCTGTCATGAATACTGAACTAACCCAAATGCAGAAAAATGTTTAGTTAATCCATTACATTTACCAGGTTGTTCGGAAATAATCCCCATTTGCCTTCCTTACAAAACTGCTGGCTTTAGGAATGGAGTAAACATATCTGCATCATTCAAAATAGTTTCCGTCTGCCATAACAGATTTCTGCCAACAACTCACAAGGCTCTCAGTTTCGTCCCTGATGAAAGAGATGGCTCCTGTGAGGCAAGAAATTATCAGGAAGGACTTTGTGATCTATCAATGTTTTTTTAATATACTTTAGTTATTTGAGCGACATGTATGCATAAATGTTTCGTAATTTAATGGTGCTCAATACCTATGAGTATGGAAGGGATAGGAATCCTCCAGGTCTAAAATTGCTCAAGATTTTTATTCGCGATTTCTCTGCGAGCGGGCTTGGTGTTAACAGGAAACCATTTCTAACGATAAAATAATTTTTTTTTGCGTATCTGCCGGAGAATTTCGTCAGTTTATTAGAAGTACGTTGTAGCAATGCGTGGTTTCACAAGGAGGAAAGAACTTGTAATGGATACCATCCGGTGCTGCCCTCCATGCTAACAGCAAAATACTTGTGTGGTTCTGAGCTTGATTTTGGAAAATATTAGGGGGTTTTACAATATTCAACCACTGCCTACTTCGCTTTCGATTATTGTGCAGAGTACAGTTAATTTCAAAAGCCACAGTGCTGTCTAGTAGGAACTAATAGTGGGGATGAANCCCCCCCCAGCTCTTTTGTTGTTGATGGTCGGTAATTGTTAATCTGAAAACTTTCAAGTGATATTCACGTTCCCTGATGGTGTGATGGTGCTTCAGACAACTTAGCCATGTTCTGCATAATACCATTTCAGCCTGAAGTGTTAAAACAAGAAATTAATTATTTGTTGTCAAATCAAATGGTATCGTTCAATAGTCCAGTAAGAAACTTGAATACATTACTAGATGGAAGAAAACTCTTGAGATTGGGCACAAGTCTAGAGAAATCAACATTGGTGTTTGTGATCAACAACGCCCCTTACCATACGACTTATACAAGAAGAGACAAGAGAAATCGGCATGCGAGTGGACATCTGTTATTATCGATGGTTCGTCAGGTGTACTGGATCCCAAATGCAAGGGAAATCGCTAGGAAAATATTATATGATTTCATTACTTCTCATAGAATGAAAAACAATGCATCTCAGCAGTTGATTAGTTGGCTACCTGAATTTCAAGTTAGTGTCAAGGCCATTTACAAATGCAGGTGTTGTCTCTGGTGGACCTTTCTGCCTAAAACAATACTAGTAACAAACAAGGTTTTTTTACTGTGTCCTGGTTATAATATAAGACTACAAACGCTATTCAGCTCGACCTAGTATGTAAGTGATCCGATTTCTCAGACGTCAGTTGTCTTTCTGAGATGGATTGATGGTTTGTAGCCGGAACAGGTTTGTGTTCACACATGTATTGCGACAAAGGTACACATTTGGTTAGAGCTCATCGTGAAGTGAAGGTGTAATTTTATGTTAAAAAAACTCCATGTAATTGGCGATATTAGACGTCAAATATGTACAGGCTTTCACTTTCTACCATCAAGAGCAACCACATGTGGGTGACATGTGAGAAGCAGTCATAAATATTAAGTGAAGTTTCATTGCAAATAGTAATCTTGCAGGATTTCGACACGGGATTCTGCAATGTTGAAGCCTGCTTGAAGTCATGATTTCTGTGCCCACAGTGGCTGCTGGTTCTACAACTTCGACAGCAACCTCAGCCACTGTACGTCTTTCCTCCTGGATATTTAACTTACATACGACAGGTGCAATGGTGCCTTGTNCCGATTTCTCAGACGTCAGTTGTCTTTCTGAGATGGATTGATGGTTTGTAGCCGGAACAGGTTTGTGTTCACACATGTATTGCGACAAAGGTACACATTTGGTTAGAGCTCATCGTGAAGTGAAGGTGTAATTTTATGTTAAAAAAACTCCATGTAATTGGCGATATTAGACGTCAAATATGTACAGGCTTTCACTTTCTACCATCAAGAGCAACCACATGTGGGTGACATGTGAGAAGCAGTCATAAATATTAAGTGAAGTTTCATTGCAAATAGTAATCTTGCAGGATTTCGACACGGGATTCTGCAATGTTGAAGCCTGCTTGAAGTCATGATTTCTGTGCCCACAGTGGCTGCTGGTTCTACAACTTCGACAGCAACCTCAGCCACTGTACGTCTTTCCTCCTGGATATTTAACTTACATACGACAGGTGCAATGGTGCCTTGTATAAAGCTAAGCTACCTAGTGTGGACACACTGTCTGCTTAAATGAGCTCTATGTTTTCCTTCTTTTTAATACAACTGACTGACAACTTTTTAGTAATTTCATTGCTTAGAAACATTTCATTATCACTTCACTTATGCAACCACTTAACAAAACACGGTTTATGTCTGCCTGTATAATAATAAAACTTTTTACATTAATGTTTTAACAGGCGCCTTGAAGGGCATGTATGCAGGCAGATCTGCACTATTCAAGTAGACCTGGGCAAATTTCCTCTGTAAAATCACAAGGAAAACCTGCCAGGCTTTTTTGCACATTTTACAAAAAGAAAGGTTTTCAGCATTCACGCAGAATAAGTGGGAGGAAATATCGATATTTCTACAACAAGCGAACTTCAATACGGAAAACACATCTGTATTTTACCTACAAAATTGGCGCCGTGCTAGCACAATGGACTCACATTCAGCAGGACCCCGCTTCCATTTCCGGTCAGGCCATCGTGACATCGGTTTACTTATGTTATTTTTTATCTCCCTTGAGAAGTGATGGGATGGTACCCTAACATAAGCCACAGTCGATTTCTACCCGGGTTCACTTGTCCAAGAAGCTACAGTGGTTTAGTGGTCAGACTACTCGTCCTGTACCGAATCGAGCCGGGTTCACCTTGGTCACCCGCACTTCCGCATGTCAAAAACGTCACGGACGTTGCAGTTGGTGGGTTTTCTCGGGACACTCCAGGTTTTCTCCCTCTCTGGTATTCCGCCGCTGCTCCATACGTCACCCCTCTTCACCTTCACCGGTGTTCAAGACATCACTGTTAACCACTGGCCAGAACCTCTCAATTCAAATCCACTTGTTCAAGCAACTTGTTACTATTCTTGTTTCCCTAATTTTGACGAGACGTTGTGCGCTATAGCCCACTCACGGTTACTTCAAATATTTCTGAGGTCCTGCTGAAGTTCTACTTCCCTGATATTCCTCCACCTCAGGCAAACAAAGCTTAACCAAGTCTAGGAAATTACGCCAAAGAGACATTGCACCGCATCCGTACGTACCCAATGTAACAATATTTTGTGTAAGAACTATTTCTTACTAGGCATTACTTACACACCTATTTTAGCACTGTTTTTATTCATAGTATTCACACATTAAACCTTATAATTTATAGATAAATTAGATCTAAAAATTACATTTAATCGAAAATTAGGTACTTTATGTAAACACATGTATAAAACGCTTTTTATGTGTTGACATATTTAGTTAACATACAAGCACGTCATAAATGGAGTAGTTTTCCGAAGGTTGTATTAAAATATTGTGAAGAAACCGCAAATATACTATATATACAATTTTGTAATACAATAACTATCCTCAGTAGTTCATTGCGTTTCAAATGGCGTACATTTTATCACTTGTTTTATTGGTAGGTGATGATGGTAAACACAATGTGTTGCTTAATTGTTTTCCTACGACAACGAATTAGCCTGTCGGATATTTCAAAATTTCACTTTGAGCAAAAAAATACCATTTGTAACTTAAGTTTACTGAATTATAATCAATCACTGTGAATGTATGTATCTGCATTATATATTACTTATAGGAGAAAAAAATTTACTTATCATAAGTTATGCATAGACAGTGTTAGGGGAATGTTTTAAAGCATGAAAAAAATATATTTAACTACAGATTGTCTTAACGGTAAGTTNTTAGGGGAATGTTTTAAAGCATGAAAAAAATATATTTAACTACAGATTGTCTTAACGGTAAGTTGGATGATTTTTTGAATTCTTAAGTAATGGAGGATGTTGCATAAAATTATAAAAATTGAATTCGGCCTTTTAAAAGTAATTTTTAAGCAAGTTGTGATATTTAAAATTAAGTTATTAGAACTAGTTGATTGAGTTTCAAGAGGTTTTTAATATATATTACGTATAACGCAAAGAGGAAGTGTGAATAAACTAATAAACACTTCCCGTAGCAATTCCGTTAATTTATATTGGAAAACTGCCTTGGCAAGATGAACGTATATAATTATTGGACTTATATATATCTTTTTTTTGTAAAGAAGATAAATTTTAATTAACATTTAAATTTGTTACGTAACCCTGAAAATTGTATCAATCATGTCGCAAACTTTTATTCCATACTAATATTTAGCATGTTTACTGTGATAGAGATCAAATTTTGTATCCCTGTTCCACAAATGAACTTGTCAGAATCTCACTCATTTTAACGACACCTGTGATGTCGGGAATGTCTTTGTGAACTAAGGCACTGCAGAGAAGTTGTTATTGTATCATGCCAAACGAAATAAGTATATCCGTAGATTGTCACAGTGTTCAGAAATGTTTNTGCAGAGAAGTTGTTATTGTATCATGCCAAACGAAATAAGTATATCCGTAGATTGTCACAGTGTTCAGAAATGTTTACAACCTTTATAATTGACCGAGTGCTTTAAAATTACTGACATTACGTTTTGTGGTAAAAACTTGACCAGTAATATTTTTTGCATAAATATTGATAAAATTACTTTTTTTATCTGTACTAATAAAATTAATTAAAATGGCAGCTTCTGTCACTTTATGAATAACCATACGGGTTAACATTTGCTGGTAGTGTGTCACTTCACAAGTGGTAACAAAAATTCGTGATTTCCTGTAATGAAAACTTTAACACGTTCAGTTATTTAAGTTCTGGCTTGCTGCCCTAACGTAAATTTCTTTGCACGTAAACGTTATCTCGTTGTTTATTATTATCATGGTGATATTTATGTTGCTTCTTCAACACTTTANACGTAAACGTTATCTCGTTGTTTATTATTATCATGGTGATATTTATGTTGCTTCTTCAACACTTTATTGAAGAACACAGTGATGAAGTCAACTGGATTATTATATGGAGCTGCCACGAAACTAAATATCCCATTTTCCAATGAACGTTTTTAAACGCGAAAAAGTTTACTCGTGTGTAATCGAGTAACGTTTTCAACCACCAACCTGTTTGAGACATAAATTTGCTGTACTCTGTGTCGCGATATTCTTCGGCCAATAACAACATGGTAAAGAACATCACTCTAAATATGCCGTGTTACGCATTATTAAACGAAAGTGTTAGATTTNATTTCCTGTAATGAAAACTTTAACACGTTCAGTTATTTAAGTTCTGGCTTGCTGCCCTAACGTAAATTTCTTTGCAAGTAAACGTTATCTCGTTGTTTATTATTATCATGGTGATATTTATGTTGCTTCTTCTACACATTATTGAAGTACACAGTGATGAAGTCAACTGGATTATTATATGGAGCTGCCACGAAACTAAATATCTCATTTTCCAATGAACATTTTTAAACGCGAAAAAGTGGACTCGTGCGTAATCGAGTAACGTTTTCAACCACCAACCTGTTTGAGACATAAATTTGCTGTACTCTGTGTCGCCATATTCTTCAGCCAATAACAACATGGTAAAGAACATCACTCTAAATATGCCGTGTTACGCATTATTAAACGAAAGTGTTAGATTTTNGCCAATAACAACATGGTAAAGAACATCACTCTAAATATGCCGTGTTACGCATTATTAAACGAAAGTGTTAGATTTTTATAAATATGAAATGTTTTTATAAAACGTTTATGCAATAACTACCGACTTGAAAAGTACGCTTTGTAGGAATAACTTAAGTTTTATTACACACTATTGCAGATACGTGTGTGTTCACATTTGCTATGCTGCTGCCTTTATGCACGGGAAGGAATGGGAGAGGAGTTTTGGTGAGGCGATCGTAAAACCCGAGCATTTCCGATCGTGAATTTAGAAAGCTGTTTTAAAAACTTGTCTATCTCATTCGTTGGTTGCGAAGAGTAGAAACACTTTCTGCCGGGATCTATATTGAAACTTTACAATAGAGTACAGGCCGAGCAAATTATGATCAGCCTCCTGAAGAGTAACTTTACAGTTCTAGGTATACTAGCTTGCCGATCTACGGCCCACCACTTGTGTGTAGCCTCCCCCGTGTCCGATACAGCAGCCAATGTGTAAAGATACAATGGGCAACAGGTTACAATTCCCCTTTTCAGCTAGCAACTACTTTTAAGGAGGAGGGGGCGTCAGGGTATACACTGCTCCTCCCTAAACTAAGTCAAGAGGGCCAGAATGAGGTTATTGGACCCCCAAACTGTTTCTTTTCACCGAGATGTGTTAATAGTTTTCATAAAATCTCATTAGAACTTTATAAATTACATTTTAATAAATTATTTTAGGTATTTTTAATGCATAATATGAAGTCACGAAAAAAAAAATGTTTTGTACTTAAGAAATTTTTAAAATGTTGCATAACGGAGTTTATTCTTAATGTTGAGATCCGTGTTCAGTTGTAAAAAATTAATGTCTACGACNTTTAAAATGTTGCATAACGGAGTTTATTCTTAATGTTGAGATCCGTGTTCAGTTGTAAAAAATTAATGTCTACGACAGAATTTAAGTAAAGGTCACGAGCTAAGATGAAACTTTGATACAAGTTAACGTAGAAGTTAGAATATACAATTAATTTGGATAGAGTGCAATCTGAAAAACATGGAGGCATTATTTCTGGCATCATTCCGTTAGCAGCAGTGACAACTGAGAGCGCCCGAGAGCACTTCACCTGCGATGTGACCGCTAGGAAGGAAGGCTGGTGTGGATCCTGACACTGACAATAGGACCGGTTCTGTTCTCAAACCTGGTATNTTTAAAATGTTGCATAACGGAGTTTATTCTTAATGTTGAGATCCGTGTTCAGTTGTAAAAAATTAATGTCTACGACGGAATTTAAGTAAAGGTCACGAGCTAAGATGAAACTTTGATAAAAGTTAACGTAGAAGTTAGAATATACAATTAATTTGGATAGAGTGCAATCTGAAAAGCATGGCGGCATTATTTCTGGCATCATTCCGTTAGCAGCAATGACAACTGAGAGCGCCCGAGAGCACTTCACCTGCGATGTGACCGCCAGGAAGGAAGGCTGGTGTGGATCCTGACACTGACAATAGGACCGGTTCTGTTCTCATACCTGGTATGGAATCTGGCAGTACAAGGTAACAAATGTCAGGACGGATGCCGTCATAACTTGTATAACAGCTGTTATGGCAGGGTTCTCACAAGCTGTAATGCAGTCTGTTACATTGCAATACGGTGATTAGCGAGCGCCAACTCCGAGTCTCCTAATTAATGACGTCAGCCACAAAATTAGAAGTATTTATGATTATTATCTCTTAATGAACACAGTCGATTCAGTTTGCATTATTTGAAATTCTGTTCGTGGGCGGTACATCCCATCTAACTAAACTCAAAGTCGTGTGCATTGCAGATATCGTGGAATGGGAAAGAAAAAGCACTCTGAGAAGAGATTTACTAAAGCAGCGCTAATCGAGATCCTTCAGTTTAGAAGCGAGCGCCGGGTTATACCAAGGAATAACGATTTCCGTGCGGTCCCTCTGCATGCCAATTCCTCCTTATTAAGTCGTTATTCCTTGCATATCGGCGTCTCATCAAAATGCGGCGGAATGAAGCCAGAATATATAATTTCCGCATTAAAATTACGTTAAGTGAGCCATTCACGATAATTTTCATAGCAGTAATTTAGGGTTCTTTCAATGCGCCGTTTCAGTTAACTGCTCCATTAGGCAAAGGATGGTAATTGGCATGGCGCTCGACCCTTATAAAAATTTTTAATTGCAGTGAGCCAGACAGGCAATAATTTCAAGCCGTTTTCAAAGACATTTGAAATAATGAAGTTTTCCTTTTTAGGTGGGTTGCAAATCCCAGTGAGTTATATTCTGCGTGTAAAATAATACGAGATTCTGCGGTACACAGTTGAGAGTGACGTGGTAAAACCGCATTTTTCCACGCATAAAATAATTAAAGAAATATTTTAATCCGTAATTTGTATGATAAAGTCAGCGTTAGTTATATGATTTATAACTACTAAAAATTTCACTTTTTTGTTATATTAAAAATTTGAGACTTACTTATCTTCATGAAAAAAATATATCCACGGTAATCCTGCTCTTCTTATTTCAATTTTAAATCATTAAAACTAATACACTTTTTTTCTTTTGTAAATCATTCAATTTCTACAGCNAATTTAGGGTTCTTTCAATGCGCCGTTTCAGTTAACTGCTCCATTAGGCAAAGGATGGTAATTGGCATGGCGCTCGACCCTTATAAAAATTTTTAATTGCAGTGAGCCAGACAGGCAATAATTTCAAGCCGTTTTCAAAGACATTTTAAATAATGAATTTTTCCTTTTTAGGTGGGTTGCAAATCCCAGTGAGTTATATTCTGCGTGTAAAATAATACGAGATTCTGCGATACACAGTTGAGAGTGACGTGGTAAAACCGCATTTTTCCACGCATAAAATAATTAAAGAAATATTTTAATCCGTAAATTTGTATGATAAAGTCAGCGTTAGTTATATGATTTATAACTACTAAAAATTTCACTTTTTTGTTATATTAAAAATTTGAGACTTACTTATCTTCATGAAAAAAATATATCCACGGTAATCCTGCTCTTCTTATTTCAATTTTAAATCATTAAAACTAATACACTTTTTTTCTTTTGTAAATCATTCAATTTCTACAGCTTGTTAAATTACTTTAAATTTATATTCAGTGCTGAGGTTATATGTGTCCTCTTTGGGCACCCTTTTTTTTGCCTAGTAGTACTTATTTGGGTTACGGGCAGTTAGCAGAATAATTTTTCCCTGGGTGTATTGGAACTAGTACGTGTGAATGAGAACTATGCAGGGACAGTTTTCTTCGTCCCGTTTGTGCTTCGGAAAGACATGCTAGTGGCTGGCTTATCAGTTAAATACATAAGAGTCATCTGTACCTTAGCACGTACCACAGAGTACAGCAGCTTCTTGTGGAATGTAATAATATTTCATTCAACACTCGAAAAAAAATTAAATTAAATAAGGGGTGAACTCACAGCAGCTGTATAAATCTGCTGTTATCCCCATCACGTGAACGTTTTTTTACAGTAGTAAGTTTCGCGTATTCAAGACTTTGTGGGATCCACACTGACTGCAACGGGGGTGGTTTCTCACAAGTAATTTTTCAAACACATTCCGGGAAAATGCCCATGCATCTCCTTTACATAAACCAAATATACCAAATATTTACGAACTCATTTGATAATTCACTAGACTTCAAAAAACCTTAATTTTTAGTTGCTTTCATTACTTTATCACAGTTTTCAAGCCACGTCTTGAGGATATCTTGATTCAAAAATTCTGCAGGAAAAAGTGGAACGAATCCAAAGTGGTCTGGTCAGGGGTAAATCTACAATATTATAAATTTTTCAATATGCACGGGAATATGTACGGAAATGTACAGCACATATATGGAAACGTGATACGTAATGACGAGAAACGAAACTGAGCTAGGTTAGTACAAAAAAAAACGGAACACCTCCGTATTTCCTATGACTTTGGATTTTGGAATCAAACGATGCCGAGTCTACATAAAAAATTCTTCGCTAATGTTAAGAGAAAATAATCGTTTCTGCGACAGTTAGGGTATATACGACATCTAAATACAGTTCTTCAAATATCAAAATGAATCGCAAGGCACCTGCAACAGTTGACAACATTTAAAGCACTCAAAACTTGTAGTGTTGTGTTACATTTTTTAAAATAACATATTTATACAGAACATTGTCACAAAGAGTAGGCGAGTGATGAAAGGCACGGACTCTTTGCATTCTTTTATTCATATCCACATCTCGCTGTATAATAATATACTTTAAAATTCGAAACTTCTTTTTTTATACATGGTGAGAGCAACCACACATAAAACTGAATTAATTTTTCGTAATATCTTTTTATAAAGAAGTACAGAACATCTACGCAACAAATTTACGGAAAGGTTCCGGGAATTCACCGAAATTTCTGTGAAATTTATGGAAGTTCTTTTATTGAAAAATCGATGTTTCTTAAGATCAACCGAGATTTCTAAATAAATTTTTAACGGTTCAATTTGCTATTTTACTGCAAATTTTCCTAACAGTCTTGCTACTTTATGTGGATAGAGTACCATATAGTATAGACTGAATGTCACTAAACTAGAGAGATTTTTCTTCATAGGGAAAGAATTTATTCTTGTCGGCAGTGACCCACAATGTCGGGGGTCGGAGGTATCCTGCTTGGCTGTAGGAAGTCCGCCTCATCTATGTCTTCAGGTTGCCGCTGGTCTGCCTGTAAGTGTTCGTTAAGGGGTTTCCATATTGGTCATCAGTTGTGTTTATTATCATTTTCAAAACACTCTGGAATATTTCAGTGTAAATATTTTTTAACGACAGATAGTTGTTGAAACATAAAAGTGTTTGTTGAAAAGTGTAAAATCATCACTCGGCACTTAACAGCGCCAGTGAAGATGAAATGAGTTGAGGATGGAGCAGCGGGGGAGTACTCTGGCAAGGAAAACGGGATTGCCCCGAGAAAACCCGCTGACCAACTGCCATGCCCGCCACGTTAACCACATGCGAAAAACCGGAAGACCCTGACGGGAATGAAATCTAGTTCGCTTTGGTAAGAGGAGAGTGGTATGAATACTACACTGCCATAGCCCCTCCCCTCCCCCACCATTGTTAACCTGGATTTGATACAATGCATTTTACATTACACTATTTGTATAAGGTTTACTGCAGATGTAGGTAACGTCTTTCTGTTTTGGCAGGACAGTCAAAAGTAGTATATATTGCCATCTCTGATAAGAATAATAACTACTTTGTTCGTGCTACAAGATTAATCTATAAGTACCTATCCTCAAACAAAGTTTATATGTTAGATGTACAAACAATTAACCTTAACTTTATACTTTCTTCGAGTAACCAAACCGAATGAAATGGCACTATAATTAACAACTTGACTCACCTTCGGGGGAACTGGGTTCGATTCCCCGTTTTGGCCATCATGATTTAGGTTTTACGTGGTTTTCCGAAATCACTCGAGGTGAATGCTGGAATGGCTCCTTACTACAGTCCATGGCAGATTCATTCCCCGTTCCTGGTTCGCTGAGCAAATTGCTCCGTCTCTAATGACCTTCCTGTCGACAAGACGTTCAGAACTACCTACCGTCAAAGTAATAAAGTTTTAAACGTACTTTAATACTGAAATAAAATGCACTGAAAGGAGGGAAACTGAGCAACTCTGCCTCCATCTACTGTAAGGATGCCGAGGGGTATAACAATAAATATTGATTGTCTGCAGTATTTTGCCGAGAAACTGCTCTCGGTGTATGAATTTGCAAATTTTCTGACAAACGAATTCACTGTGAGTGCATTTAACATAACGGGAAGTTTATTTGCCAAGTTGTTTAAGAATATATACATAACTAACTTTATGATATAAAATTTTTATTTGTAAATATTTAAACGCAGTAGTTATTAAGAAGTTTGTTTTGAACTTTCATGAACACTCGTTATGAGTTAAATTTTAGCATTCTGTTGAGCTGTCACGCCCGTTAGTGCTAGGAGTTTTCAAAGTGATCTGATATATTTTTTGCTTGAATAACCGTGTAAATACGAGGTTAACTTTGCATGATTCGGTTATGGAAATATTTATTCTCGTGCAGGGAGATCTGAACTTCATGTTTATACGCATCTTAACTACAGCGTTGACACGCTCACGCGACTTTAATCAGCGTATGACTGAAAAGTTGCTATTTATACTCTCTTTTGTCAGTAAATGTACGCAGGTTAGTTGGTTTTTAATAACATTCATGTGTTATTCGTGCGTGTTACCTACGATATTCCAGTGAATATTCATGTAA
Source organism: Clitarchus hookeri (assembly GCA_002778355.1). NCBI lineage: Eukaryota > Metazoa > Arthropoda > Insecta > Phasmatodea > Phasmatidae > Clitarchus > Clitarchus hookeri. The sequence continues at coordinate 86,713 of NQII01005268.1, read as the reverse complement.
TCGAACTTGTTCGCTAATGCAAATGTGGATTTGTAAACAAATAAAATATCCATTTGGTCCTGTTTAACTGTGTTTACAACCAATCAATCGAAAACAAAATTAAAAAAGATTAATACATGTGTAAATAGTTGTAATTTGTAGACAAAGAGTTAAATTTTATGCGCGCTTTCCTTTTTGTGAACTTTGACAAGCCCCGCCAACAGTTTATCGTATCTTCAGCGACTGTACTCGCTACAGGTAAATTTTCATTTACTCTTCATATAATGGTATCTTTATTTATTTTCTGCCACCTCGTTATTTCGACAGAAGAGGTGTCACAAAAATAGGGAAATGGTTTTGAGCTCATCGTTTGCGATTAGTTATCGGTGATGGTATGATATACGTGATCTTAGTGAATTCATTTGGCAGTAGCCTAGACATTTTAGTTCTTTACTTACTCGGATCGCAATTATTTATTCATTGGTGGATGCTATGGCGTGATATATTTTTTTTTGTTGTTGGAAAAAGAGTTAAACAACCGTGGTCGGATCATTAGAGAAAAACTGGCGTACACACACTTGTAATAAAATGTGCGAGTGAAAGAATCGTTCGTCCAGTGATGTACTCAAGGGGCGTGGGCACGTTCTGGTGCAACAGAAGCTACTCTTCCAGATGCCATACATTGAGCAGTTGACCAAAGTTACAGTCCGGCATAAAAGTAATCCATGACTGAACACACGAGGTAACTACACAGAATAGATTGTATGACATTTGGCTTTACGCACTAACAGGGAACAGGCAAAGGTATTTTCGGGTATTAGTTAACTATAAAACCATTCGCGAACCGACTCGCCGNACGCACTAACAGGGAACAGGCAAAGGTATTTTCGGGTATTAGTTAACTATAAAACCATTCGCGAACCGACTCGCCGTTCACATCATATCACAGCATGGGTCGGTGGGGAATCGTAACCTTTCAAGTCAAATAAAAAATATTTGTTTGTAATTTCGCGACTTTATTTTACTGTAAGGCTGGACTTCGCATCTCTGTGTGCCAATGCCGCTCTCAATAGATCATTAACTGCTGTAATATGATCAGATTCCCTATCGTGACTACATAGTAGGTCCAATTTATTCGCTAGGTAAGTAAATGNTAATCCATGACTGAACACACGAGGTAACTACACAGAATAGATTGTATGACATTTGGCTTTACGCACTAACAGGGAACAGGCAAAGGTATTTTCGGGTATTAGTTAACTATAAAACCATTCGCGAACCGACTCGCCGCTCACATCATATCACAGCATGGGTCGGTGGGGAATCGTAACCTTTCAAGTCAAATAAAAAAATATTTGTTTGTAATTTCGCGACTTTATTTTACTGTAAGGCTGGACTTCGCATCTCTGTGTGCCAATGCCGCTCTCAATAGATCATTAACTGCTGTAATATTATCAGATTCCCTATCGTGACTACATAGTAGGTCCACTTTATTCGCTAGGTAAGTAAATTATGAATTTTGAATCTAAGATCTTCTCTACATGTCAGAAAACCTGTAGTCTAGACACGCACGTAAAAACACAGTAAATGTATCTGAAGCTCATCCTTCCCTTACACGAGCTCATACAATCCCGCAGTCCCTAGGATCAACAGTTGACTCCTTATGCCCGGTTGCACCATTGAGGTTCAGCAATGATCTAGGATCAAATACCGGCTTGATCCTGGTTCAGCACATTTGGCTGTTGCACCATTGTATTCGGCACGCCAAACTAAGATCAATTTGAACCTCGCCTTGAACCGTGCATTTTGTTGGTTCAGGAGGATGATCTCAGATCAAGATAATATGAGTACTTTATTTAAAAGTGTCAGAGTTATATTGAAAAGCAAATTTGTTTCAAAAACGGCCTAAACATTAAAATATTTCGTATTTAAGATATGTTTGGCATATAAAAATACATCTTAAATGTTTATAAAGTGACTAGAGAAAAATAAAAGTCCGTGTTCAGTATAGGTTATGTGAAGATAAAAGCACAGTTAAATATATTTATTTACTAAAAATAAAATTTGTAATATTTAGATCGTTTTAAAATGGATTCGGTGGTTTTTTACTGTTGTAAAATTTAAACTGAGACATTTTACAAAATCTTAAGATACAATGCACTTATTTACTTAAATTTAGTATTTATGTTTTGTAAAGAGACAATGAAATTGATGCTTAACTATTTTTTTGGGTGGGAATTCAAAACAACATTATACACACTTGAATATAATTCAGTAAAATTCGTACAACTAAATTTTTAGTTAAAACAGATAAAACATCATACCATCTAGTTCTATGTACGCTACCTTCTTCAATAATATTGGTATTAAAAATAACGAAATAAGTGTGTGCAAAGTGTTTCCAATCAAACAAAACAACTAAAACGGTAATTTTGCAGTGCATTCAACTTAATTGTATAGTGAAAAATCCTAGTCTTAAGAGATAATGTCCACAAAAACTTATAAATTGTCTCCAAACTTTAAAATAAGCAGTTGCATCATGACGTCACGAAATGAGAGCCAATCACAAACAGCGTTTCATCTCAATCCTAGTTCCGAACCGAGATCAGGAGATATGTGATCTGAACTCGGCAGTTCACGTTGGTGCAACACTCGTACATTGGACCTCGGATCCAACTGAAGATCGTGTTTGAACCAAGATCGTAGGATCTTGGTTCAGGGCTGTTAATGGTGCAACCGGGCATTAGGCGATCACAGGTATTCAGGATATTTGTCATCCTGGAAATTATTGACTATAAAGCTTTTCAATTGGGGCCATAATCTTGCTTACCTTCAGTATTTTTTATACGCGTAGTGTGGGAAATTTACCAATCACCAAACTGGAAATATAAGATTGCCACTATAAAAAGTTGGGAAATTCACTACGCATGTGACTTTTTTCTTAATAAAAGTAGCAAAGCTTCCAAGCATATAAGGTTTATCTTTTTCAATACGCGCACACAATGATGCGGTTCATTTGTGAACAATTTCTGAGAGTTGCGGACTGCGAGAAAGAGAGGACTGTTCGCGCTCCAAAGTCTCCGCTAGCGCTCGTCACGACCGGGGATCTCGAAATGGGAATCGACCCAGACGTCACGCTAGATGACGCTCTGCGAACGCCAGAGATGCCATCCCACCCCTCCCCCCCTGCCTCCCACACCATTCGCCCGACAGCCTTTCCGACCGCCTGAGTCCACCCCTTCATTGTGATTCCACGCCCCTCTCCTCAGGGGGATCCGTATTGATTTCATGCCGGACGTATTGGCAGACGCCAGGTCCGTCTGCCCGCTACTAATTTGGTTACCCGCCGCTTTTCAGACAGTCCAAACAGCGTGCTTGGCGTGGTCCACCTGCGGCCCGTGGCACCTCGTCCGCTGACGGCAAGCATATACGATAGCCTGTGGACCGCCCAGCCCGTGTTTATCGTGCATGCGTATGTGGGCGGTGCGTTCCAACGTGCATATGTACACCAGGTGTATCTGAAACATGAGGACAAACTTCGGTAGGCAACTGCTTACGAAAATATAATACGAAAATGTATGTACAACGTATCCCATAAAGTGATTATTAAACAAGATATGCGCCCCCAAAATTTTAGTTTTAAATTGCGTTTACTTGAAAATATCATAAACCGCTCGTGATTAAGCATCAAACCTGGAAACAGTGTTTTGTGTAAAGGAGATCTTACACCTCTTAAAACGTGGTGGGCAATATCATCCCCTTTTCTATTGAAAATGGCTGTTGGCACCTTATGTTTGCATCAAACTTTGGAACACTATGTTCTAAGCAATTTTTTAAGACAGCCTATTAATCAGCTGGTCTAAATTAACAAAAAAAAAAAAAAAAAGGCCGTCTTGTCGGAACACACTTAGGTGAACTGTTTGTGAGATAATTCATGTTAAACGTTCAAAGCGTCATGTGTTGCCTACCGGGTAGGCAAACCACTATACCGAGTATGGCAATTTAAATTAGGAGTTTGCAGGGGCGCGCAGCTCTCTTAGTAATCACTTGACGAGAAAAGTTGTACTTACGTTTTAATCATATATTTTCTTCACAAATACACTGCCAAAGTTTGTCCCCATGTTTTCGAAAAAAAAAAACATTGTATAAAGTTATACCTAGACTAGGGGTACCTCGACAGAAACAGCGATTTCACGTTCGCAAGGTAATCAGTTCCAACAATATAACTTCGTGACTAACCACACGATTTAAATAAACTTAGGTGTTTTTCAATCGGATATACGCGCGAGACGCGTGTGAGGGCCCGCGGTGTATGGAGTCAACTTCGAGCGAGGTCAGTATATCTCGTGACTACGGTGTACAAGCGCAGTTATTTTGCTGCCAAACGGAAGATATCGTATAGATCTGTCATTTTAGGCCATACAAACCTAGGAACTATGTCGTTACATTCATTTCAGCATCATATCCCAAAGAAAATATTACATAATAACGCAGACGTATTCACGTAAAATCCACGGCCGTGTCCCCGTCACAGACACACCCGACTTTACCCATTATTTTTTCAACGTAAGTTCCCAACCTGACGAGCCCTCTTAAACTAACATAGAATAGTAGGTGACTATATGTTTTTACATTTTAAACTAAACTACAAAATTATATACTTTCCTAAAATAGTATGGAACGAGTTGTTTATTTTACACGCGCATAGGCGGTAGCCACATCTACGACTTCCCATGAAATATTCCGACCCTGACACAAGAGGTTTCCTGTCCAGGGAAATCGTCCAACAGCCCCGATATCAGTCCTCTCCCATTGCTAGAGAACGCACGTTACCGTGCCTGAAATTTAAAGCGGAGAACTACATTTTTCCCACTCACTGTCAACATTTTTTTTTTTTAATATTCCAGTCAGCATGTGCAAGTTTATAAAAATATGATTTTGTAAGGAAGTGTATGTTCGGGAACAAAAAAATTAAAAATTATTCTTAACAGGATACCTGATACATGATAAGGGAATTCCTGTACGCTCATTTCAGTTGTACGGCAGCTACGTTGAACGTATGTAACTCGTCATCAGGTAGTATGGGCTGTCACCTCCATGTGAACTTTAACACAGAAGTTGAGAAAAACGAAAATGAAAAAATTTAGTTGAAAAATTGGATTTTTTTCTCCTGATCCCACATTTCTGTCCGGCCGATTTAGTCACGTTCACACCTAACGTCTTAATAAAATATTTTCGCATTAATTGATTAATAAAATCAATCAAACAAATTATTAAATAAAATTAATATCAATTAATTTTATTTTATATAATAATAATGACCTACAACTAATATTCCATAAGTTTGAACAAAGCCGCATACAATTCTTTACTCTTCTTCATGCGATTCCCCACCTGACATGAACATTCAGTAGCCTGAGTAGTTTAATCGCTGTGGCTCAATTTTCTTCGCTGGCAGTCAACATAGTTTTCACCATGGAATGCCTACTAGGCATTCGTATATAGAGTAGGGTGGAAACACATGTGAAATTTCTCTTTCAATGCGCTGTTACATTATATATAATACGCTTATTATTCCCGTCTCTCCCTCAATCTATAGAAATATATATAATTTTAAAAGAAATAACAATATAGTAAAACTACCTGCTAAATAAAAATATTGCATGCATGAAAATTTTTTACATTATTCTTTAAAACTGACTCTGTACGAGTTCACCTCTCAATATCCGGATATGCGATTCAGGAATTATAGTGGTAAGGAAACTATACCACTTAAGATATGATAGAAAATTTTGTAATGCCAGTATCTTTTTCACCAAATATATCATGGCAAATCTCATAGAATTTATCTCTTTAATGTACACTGAAGAGCCAAAAAAACTGGCATAGGCGTGCGTATGCAAATAACAGAGGTATGGAACCAATCAGAGTAACGCGATGCGGTCGGCAGCTAGATCGGTTACTGCTGCTACAATGGCAGTTTATCAATATATAAGTGAGATTGAAAGTGGTTTAATAGTCGGCGCACGAGAGATGGGACATAGCATCTACGAGGTAGCGATAAAATTTGGATTTTCGCGTACGACCATTTCACGAGTGTACCGTGAATATCGGGAATCCGGTATATCATCACATCGTCGACATCGCTGCGGCTGGAAAAAGATCGTGAACGAACAGGACAAACGATGACTGGCGAGAATCATTAAACGTGTCAGACGTGCAACCCTTTCTCAAATTGGCGCAGATTTCAGTGCCTCCTGCATACCTTCAGACATTAGTCGAGTCCATGCCACGTCGTCTTGCGACACTTCCGCGTGCTTGTGGGGACCCTACACGATATTTGGCAGGTGTACCAGTTTTTTTGGCTCTTCAGTGTGACAGTGAATGTATATATCATAAATTTCTTCGACAGAGTATGTCTTAGACTCATAGACCCGCATACGTCTCACAAGAATTAGGAACCAATTAACAGTGAATACTCTTTACGACGACGCATTTTCTGTTTAGAGATTCGCACCAGATCACTGATGTGGCTTTAAACTGACGTGGATTTTGCCTCTTCATGATGAAGCGCTGGATTTGAAGCGGAGAGTCACCCTTCATGTCTTCTGACTTAATGTGTATGGTAAACTCAACTCGTATGAGTTACACTCGGGAATGAGTTTGGGTGAAACATTTATCTACATACATTTTATGGTCACAGAAAAGCGCACCCACTTCTTGGCACTCAGGATCATGCTAAACTTTTTGATGAAAGGTGGCTTGTGAACTATTGAAATAAAAAATAGTTTATATTTTCTTTATCAAGGTGAAACATACTTTTAAATTCTCAGTTTCCCGCGTCATAACTACGCAGAAAATCTTCACATCGCAACACGCTGTTCGTCTGCGAAACAAATGTGGAACGGAATATAAAAGCTTCACTCCTGATTCTTCAACGTCCACCGATATTCTCCAGCTCTTTGCTAATTTCTAGCATACATCCTGATTGATTATGACAATGCACCCTTTAAACCTCAGCAGTGAAATGGCATAATTATTCTTTGATTATCCGCGCGAATCTCTGGAGTGAGCAGTTATCTGATTTATGCTATGAATATTGTGATGTCTTCTACAGAGCAACAACATAGAGAAATGAACACATCAAAGAATAATTTATAGTTACGTGTCAGACTGACGCAGTCTCTTTGCGTTAATCTAGAGACTGTGTAATTAAAGCACCACTATTTGCACAAGACTTTTTGGGTATGGAATTTTGTTCCAAATGTTTTGGAATGATAGACACAAGTACAGCTGCATCATATGCGTTAGTAGTTAGGATTGGTACCTTCTAACACACGATATGCGACAGAGAGCTGGTAGCCACCGCCGCAGAAACCTCATGCTCTTGCATTCCACCACCGTTTTTTTCGATTTACCCTGTAAATATTGCCTTTTTTCCCTCGAAATATCCCAAATTTCCCTAATTTCCCAAAATTTTTCAAAAATATTATTTTTCTAAATTTTTTTCAACGATCCCACAATGTGGAGGAATTACTCATTTTTGAGCAGTAAGGATCTGAGGAATTGAGGGGTCTTCCCAAATACGATATAAACTAAACCTGGCATTTAATTAAGCATAATGTGAACTTATAAGCACAGTTGGCCATAATTGCCGAACCGTTTAAGATGTAGTAGTCAAATTCATAATGTAGGCATCGACGCAACAAGGAAAATTAACAAATGTTCATTTAAGCCATTTGCGAACTTATAAGCATAGTTGGTCGTAATTCCCGAACAGTTTATGATCTAGTCGTCAAATTCAGAACATGGTTATTTAATACCTATGGGGACTTATAAGCATAGTTATACGTAATTCCCGAGCCTCTTGAGATGTACTCGTCAAATTCATAACATTGGCATGGTCGACAAAAAGGAAAATTAACACATGGTAATTTAAGCCCTATGTGAACTTATAAGCATAGTTTATCATAATTCCCGAACTGTTTAAGATACAACCAGCAAATATATAACATAAGCAAGAGGGTGTTCTCCGAGTATTCCCTGACATACCGACTGGCCCCTACATCACACTATTGCAGGGGGTGTTCTCCGAATCTTCGCAAATATTTTCCACGTCACCCGACTAGCCCCTTCATCATACTCTTGCAGGGGGGTTCTCCGGGTCTTCCCAAATCCCTACCATATCACCCGACTTGTCCCTACTTCATAAGTTATCTCAGAGTCTTCCCAAATTGACGTCGAACACTGCGACGAAGCGCGCGAGGCATAACATAAAGGGTGCTACCATACACTTCAACGACGTGGGGATTTTAAGGTATAAAGAGTGGCGCCGAACACTTCAACGTTGCACGCACCCTACCATAAAGGGCGATGCCAAACACTGCGGCGCAGCGCGCGCCGCAAAACATAAAGCACACCACCGTGCACTTCTACGATGCGGGCATTTTTTAAATATAAAGGGTGATGCTGAAGACTTCAACTATGCACACACCCTAACATAAAAGGTGACGCCGAACACTGCGACGAAGAGAATGTTACACCAAAGGGGAAGCTCTGCGCAGCTTCTCCTGTGAAATACTTTTCAGATATGATGTACGCTCACTGCATCAGTACTCAAATTTCATGTACGCACTTACATACACACACGTACAGCAGACCCATCAACACATGCAAACAAAGATTAGCCAAGTAAGTTACACCAAAGGAGAAAAATTACATGTTCATTACTAGATATGGTTCTAAGTTTTGATACACAGCACACCCTCGACAATGGGTAAATTATCACAGTATCATTTAATCCCTATAAGCATAGGTTTTCGTAATTTCCGAAAAGTTTAACATAAAGACGGCAAATTCGTAATATATATATATATATCGTTCCTGACAACACAAATCACCGTGGAGTTATTTATGACTTATACGTATAAAAATGATTACAGATTTATTTACTCCCTACAAGCAAAAGTGTTCATAAGTTCTGTATCATGTAAAATACATTTGGCAACTTCATAACATCACTGCCGTCATCATGAAAGTGTTAAGTTTTCCCAAATTAGATTAACATTTAAGACCTTTCTACGAAATATACATCATGCTCTTGCAGGCCAAACCGGGAGAGTTATCTCAGAGTCTTCCCAAAATATGCACATAGGTTATCTCAGAGTTTTCCCAACCATACAAAGTGATAAAGTATTAAAGGCAAGGCACACTACTATGAAAACAATGGTGGGAAATATCACATCACTGCTGTAACATTGCATTTTCATATGCCTACAGTGCGAAGAGACATGTAAAGCATAAATGTAAGCTATCACTGTAATATAGAAAGAACACCGCCACACATAAAGGGGCCTAAGAGTTTATGTGAGGCTCTCACAGGTCTAACATAAAGGGCGCTGTTGCACACAACGATAAAGAAGCCTAACATGTCTCGAAAGCGTCTCGACAGTAACAAAGGTGACATAAAGGTCACCGCAGTTGCATCTGTATGTATATATATCAGTATAGGATAGGATGACCGACTCAGTTGCTATTCAGACTTCGAAAAACGAAAAGAGCAGTTTTTTTTCTGCAATGGGAAATAATCGAGAAAGTTATTTATGTCGTTACTGTAAGAAAACGTTTTCTCAAAGCTGTCATGTTCGTCGACATGAGACTGGTTGCCAAAAATATATTAAATGTATTATCTTAACATGTAAAAAATGCGAATCATATGTTCGAAGACTCGATACCTTAAAAAGGCATAGCAAAACATGCAAAGCTCTCCTTTCTACACAGTTCAATCAGTATTTGCTGAGAATAAAGCAAATTTTTGATGGGAAGATATCCGCAACAGAAAAATCCGAACCATCAACATCATTACCCTACTAAGAAAACAATGGCCGGAACAGTGACATCTCCTAGATATCCATGCCACTACTGTAATAGTACAATTGGATATGCCTAGAATGTGAAGAAGCATATAAAGCATAAATGCAAGCTGAATCCATATCGCACAGGCTATCGAAGTCAGATATGCACAGTGATGTTCACTTGTATAGACAGTTTAAACATACAAATGAAAAAGTGCAAAGACCTTATTTCTCTACATGCTAAGCAACACAGTGCATTGTCAATATTACAAAATTGCGACAATGAGGTTTCTGCTGCACAAAGTATTGATACACCTTAATCACCAACTTCTGACCTTCGTGTGAAGAATGAACACAATCCTTCACCAACATATAGGAAACATTGTCGCAAATGCAGTAAAATCTTTAGTAAAATTAGCAACGCACTTTGACATGAGAGATGTAAAATGGCATGTAGCAGTGGAGAGACATTAGCTGAATATATGTTTACAGAACACATAAAAAAAAGCTTAAATCCCACTGATGAAATAAGAAGATATGCACATATATATGTGAAATTGGTGGAATCGTCTTAGTTGTTATTCGAATTTCGAAGAGTGAACATCGTCTCGAGCGAAGATGGAAAATACGTCAGAAAGTCATTTGTCCTGTTTCTGCAAGAAGCCATTTAATAAGAGCTGTAATTCCCGCTGACATGAATCTGCTTGTTCTATGAACATGAAGCAATCTAGCTTAACATGTGAACAGTGTAGGTCTCAATTTAGACGACACGATAACTTAAAAATACATATTGCATCATGTGAGGGACTCTCTCCTGTGTCAGCTAAGAGGCGTAATGTATTGCTTACGTCTGAAAAAACATGTGAAGGGCAGACACCTGATGCATCGGATACAAGTTGCGCTGTCACCATCATCATCAACATCAGACCTGGACAAGAACAGTTCACCACAGGCATCAATATATTCATGTCACTACTGCAGCAAGTCCGTAAGTAAAAGTAGCAGTGCTCGTCAGCATGAGAAATCTGGAAAATGTTTGAAGAAGACGCAATGGGCTTACTATACTACTTGTTGCTATAAGTGTGGTCATGAATTCAAATGTTATGAAGTAACAGGTGTTCCAGACAGCACGAGACTCGAAATACATGACCATCAGTTAAAACTTTACAGTGAGTCGTATTACAAACATGACAAAACATGTACATATAAAGCACCTACACCTGCACCTGTTGTAAACTTACCAAATGAGAATGGGCTCATACTGAAAGAATCTGCATTCCGAGGTCTTATGAAGACTATGTTGCATCTTATTAATTAGACATGGTGGACGATATTTGCACATATCTTAAGCAAATGGAACAGAATATTGTATATCAACTTACAAGCGATATTAAAATAGAAGGTGCATTAAAATATAATATATGGTTGGACTGTAAATATACCAAACCAGAACCACACGAATATGAATATAGCGAGAGAGTCTTCAAGACCTCGAATGTACCTCTGTATAACACATGAAAAATTGAAGATAGCGTTGAAGCTAGTATACAGAAATTTTGTCACGAGGAAGAAGAATATATAGTAAAGGGTTCCGGTTGGACCTTATATAAGATACATCAGCTACAGTCAAGAACAAATTTTCTTACAGCACTTGACAAATAGATGTATGCAGATTGAGGATATGCAATCGAGGATGTCCTGTACGTAAAACCTGCAAAAAACATTCACCGAGTGTGAAGAAGGAATTACAAGTGTTGTATCCATTTACTGTGTAGAGTGCGAGCTATACTGATCGCGAGAAGATGTGAACAATAAACATACATTGCTATCATGTAAGGTGATAAATGTAGTTGCTACAACTATCCAGAACATCGAGAACGCAAGTTTGACATGCAAGTATGCCGATGACGATGTGAAATATGTACCAGTTGGACATTATATATCATTTATCAGCTATAGTTGAGAACAAATTTTACTTCAGCCACTTGCCTATTTCCCTCTAATCCACTGCAGAGAAAATTTCAACCTAACCTCGTATTTGACCTGCAGAATGAGGGTATAAATTAGAGTAACCGCAGAAATTCACATAGTTGCTAAGCTATTGTGTACTGCAACACTACTGTTTGAAGGTTGTAGTGTACGCAGAAGAGAGGAGTCTGCAGAAAAGAGGATTCCGGAGAGGGGAGGAGCCTGCAGAAAAGAGGATTCCTTCGAGGGGGGTGGGCGTCCGCAGAGGGGAGGAGTCTGCACTGCATACCAGTAGTACACGTGCTTAAGTTGTCATATACTTGAAGATAATGAAAATTGTGGAGAACATGAATTCGAAAATATTCTGTTTGCCTACATGCAAAACTTCAGCAAGTGTTCAACAATTACATGGATAACAATGCAGTTACTGCGACAAAACATTCAGTAAACGATTCAATGCATGGCGACATGAACAGAGTGAGTGTCAAAAGAAACCAGCCTCCAGAATACTATAATGTAATATGTGTGGTGCGACATTTGGTAGAAGTGGCAATCTAAAGAGGCATACTGCTATATGTAAAGGTAACACGCCTTTACTTGGTACAAGACAGCAACCAGTGAACTTATTGCCACAAGGAAATACAATGGATGATCACCATACTGATTCGTCGAGTAAACAATTGATTGTACCATCGACCATAGCATTATCCATGCATGAATTAATTTCCAAAACATTCTGTGAAGAAGGAAATATGCCTGTTGAAGTGCACAGTACCGCTCTTTATGTTATGCCACCCACGCTTCGTCACAGTGTTAGGTGTCACCCTTTATGTTAGGGTGCGTGCGCCGTTGAAGTGTTCGGCATCACCCTTTATAATAAAAAAAAATGACAGCATCGTTGAAGTGTACGGTGGTATGCTTTATGTTATGCGGCGCGCGCTTCGCCGCAGGGTTTGGCGTCGCCCTTAATGGTAGGCTGCGTTCGTTGTTGAAGTGTTCGGTGCCACACTAAATATATNACACTATAAAATGTCCGCATCGTTGAAGTGTATAGTAGCGCCATTTAATGTTATGCTCGCGCGCTTCGTCGCAGTGTTCGACAACACCCTCGTATTTGGGGAGACTCGGAGATAACCCATGATGTAGGGACCAATCGGAAGACATGGTAGGGATTTGGGAAGACCTGGAGAACCCCCCTTCAAGGGTATGATGTAGGGGCAAATCGGGTGACGTGACTGGGATTTGGGAAGACGCGGAGAACACCCCCTGCAAGAGTGTGATGTAGGGGCCAGCCGGGACGTCAGGGAAGACTCGGAGAACACCCTCTTGCCTATGTTATGTATTTTCTGGTTGTACCTTAAAAGGTTCGGGAATTATGATCAACCATGCTTATAAGTTCGTTTAGTGCTTAAAAGATCATTTCTTAATTTTCCTTGTCTGCATCGATGCCTATATGATGAATTAGACGACTATATATTAAACCGTTCGGGAATTACGGCCAACTATGCTTATAAGTTCGCATAGGGCTTAAATGGCATGTGTAGTTTATATAGTATTTGGGACAACCCCTCAGCTCCTCAGCTCCTCATTGCCCAAAAATGAGTCATTCCTCCACATTGTGGGATCGTTAAAAAAAATGTTTAAAAATTATATTTTTGAAAATATTCTGGGAAATTAGGGAAATTTTTAGGGAAATTTGGCACATCTCGAGAGAAAAACGCCATATTTCGAGGGGAAAACGGGAAAAACGGTGGTGGAATGCAAGAGCATGAGGTTTCTGCTGCGGTGGCTCCCAGCTCCCTGTCACGATCCTGTGTTAGAAGGTACCAATCCTAACTGCTTGCGTTCCTCTTTCTTACTCTTGCTGACTTCTTACGACAAATATTGCTATGGAACATTGGTTCTCTTGCTCTCTTAGTGATGTCAACAAATATATCAATACAAGCCACTCGCGCACTATAACAAATGACAAAAACGAGGTAATATACAGTTTTCCTATAAAATTTTTAATGTATCAGCATTTTTACAGCGTTTGATATAGTAACGCAGTCTTACAATATTTTCTGAAATGCAAATTAATGCACAGTTAAAAAGGAATGTAGGAAAACTATGAACTTCTTTAAAGATGTATATTTTTTAACCAATCAGCAAAAGGCCCTTTACAATTTTTTCCATTTGCCCACACGAGATACAACTATATCTTGAACGTTGACACATTGAGTCCGTGATCTCCCACTTCCAGCTATTTTAGTGCTTAGGAAAAAGTGACGTGATTATTTGACGAGAACTGAATTGTTGATTACGAATAAAATATATTTATCAAGGGCAGATATAACAGCAAGAGGGATGGTTAAACTAAATTATATTCGATCAACGAAATTATAAACGTGTTTTTTGCCGCATCGCATCGAAGCTAAAATCCTTAGCGATAGGCGATCAGAACCCTGGTTATTTTGTTCGGGAAATAAGCCTTATGCCACAGAAAGTAAAACATATGCTGGAAAATATATAATCTAAAAATAATCTGAAAATTGCATGCGCAAATATATGCGGACCCATGAAAATACTGCAGCTATACTAAGCTTACAGATTATATTTAGTACCAACAATTCACGACTTTCTAACGTTTCAGACATATGAAAAAGTATTTTTACATTTGACTTATATGCAGATATTCAGACTATCTTAACAAGGAAAATATCAAATTATAATATTATTGGTTTTTTTTTATATTTAAATTCGACGAGACTCAGTACGACATCAATGTAACTACTGGGAGAAATACTTTTAGCACAAGTTATAGTTCACGCTGACATGAAAGTTGTCATTGCATGTTCAGCCCAGCATACAAAGCGTTCCACTGTGATAACTATGATGCTGTGTTAACGTGTATATTCCAAAAAAAATCGCATGTTTTTACTCCTAAGTTTTTTGAGCCTCGTTACATTTTAATGTAAGGTGTGCAGAACATTTAATAAACGTTTTGGAATAAAATGACTGGATACATGAAACTTCAGTGTTAGTATGGCTACCTGCCTCAGATCAGGACAAATACAGGCATAATTGTTTACATCTGCGAAAACGTAATAACGTCTGCGCTGAAAAGTATACTACCAGTAGAAATAATAAAGGCAGTTTTTAAATTGAGAAAGTGGATACCTACGTCGTAAGCCCCCTTCCGAAAATTAAAAACCTATTATACATGTTTAATAACAAACGTTTATTCCTAAGCTGCTTAGATATAAGTGGCGTATTTATTTTTACTTCTGAATAAAAATAATAATTTAAGATTTTTAAGTGTAAAAAATTGTTAATTTCAGCTTTATGATGACAATTTAGAAATTAATCACCTCCTAATTCCTGAAATTGTACCTTCTTTTTGCATAGATTTTATTTTGGACTACTCTTCGTGCTACGATCTTTATGGAGAACTTCACACGGTATGACCACCTGAATTCCACTAGACAGCGTATTCGTGGCTGTCCGGCAGATAACTCCCCCCNATCCGGAAAACGGCTGTAATCACTCCGTTCTAGCCTGAGGCGTTGCCAAGTTGAACAGCAGCAGCCCTTCAACATAGTGAGATCGTGGCGCGACTATGTGGCTCGTCGCGCGGTTACGTGCAGATAGCTTACAGACGCGACCGCCAAGATAACAGTGGGCTCCGAGCTACAAGATGACCAAACCGATGGTCTTATATATAACTGTAATACAATATTTATAATTAATATTAAGTCTCTCTACATAAATCTTTAGCAAATGTATGTATGGAACGTAGGACATGTTTAGGGAACAACCTTTACTCGTTGTAAAATGATGGTTTCTTACGTGTGCGAAAATAAAATGTGTGACCAATCCCTAAACAAGGAAATGATATTGGCGACAAATGTATGTAAATGCGCCGTAAAAGACGTATCTTAAAAAAAGAACCTTGCAAAAATGTAGTAACTAATAATGTTACAAAGAAAGCGAAACTCAAAAAAGTTTCGTAAAATCTTGCGTGATTGTTTTACAAATCGATTCACGAGCATGCTGCATCACAAATATGGTGACGTTAAACCACAGATAACATGAGAACCATCACTAAGTACAGTTAAACTGACCACCATTTCAGCTAATGTGTCCTGGTAACAACACGTATTTCATTTATGTGACATTATTATATACATACATGTCAGAAGATTTACAGAATACACATACTAAGTGATCAACAACAAAAAGTACTGTCACGTATGAATAAAATGGTTCTACAGTTAAAATAAAAAGTTTAAATAAAATGTATATATTGCATGTATAAGCATCATCTTACTAATATTATAAATGCGAAAGTCTGTGTGTGTGTATGCTTATTACCACTCAGCTCCATAACGACAGAACGGATTTTGATGAAATATAGTATGTAGGTACTTTAGGTCTTATAATATGACGTAGGATAATTTTTATTCCGGAAAAGTGTACGGTTTCTCTGGAATAACAACAAAACCTAATTCTGCAACGGCTGGGAAAGTGACAGAAAAATTTTTTTCCTGTAGTGTCAGAGTTTATCAGGCCACCCGAGGACCTCTGAAATAGCTTAATGGCTGCTATCAATCGATAACAATCGGGACCGATTATTTAACGTGCCCTCCGAAGTCCGGAAGCGCTTGGATGTTATGCCACTAAACGGTCACCCATCCAAATGTGTTCCGCTGGGAACGTTACTTAACTTTGGTGATCGATTAAGATCCCTCCGCCACGCGCAAAAAGTAATACCTATGAACACTTATTTCTAAAGCTACAACTTGATGAAACTCACGTTTCGACTTTCAAACATCAACGCTGGAAAGCGGAAATGTGGTAACTGCACGATAGTTGCACATATACACTTCAAAAACGATACCCTACTTCTTGGATATCAGGTAAAAAAATTTTCTTCCTTTTGGGTTGTCATAATTAGTGTTAAACCCGTTATTCTGTTTTCATATAAATGAATTGTCTTTTCCCAATTTATTTGTTAGCGTATCACAGAAAAACTCAATTGTACCCGTCAAAGCCAGGCCGGTTCGCTAGTATTGTTATATATTCTTGTGTTGGAGTGATACGCGTAGTAAAATTTTAGAATTTTAACAATGTAAAGTACGTTCTCTGCAGAGCATTTTTCAATCGTTTTAAATATTAGGAAACATAGGCACCTGAGTTCCTGTGTTAATACTCTAGTCCTACTAGATTGTTCCGAAAAATTAATCTTAATAGCACTGCATACAGATATTAACAACAATACTATCAAATGTAAACGTAACATACTTTGGGATGTTCCTTTAAAAATCACAGTGAACTCCATAATTAATGTTATTTGTATTAAGATATGGCGTTTATTACAGGTCAGTGAAAACATCAACAGATTTACATCAAACGTAAACGTGCAATATACAAACAATAAGGTTCCCGGCACATGGTTCATGGTGTGGTAATAATGCGTTAATTTAAATGGCTCTCTTCAGTTCCTACACGTTGAACCCAGCAGCATTTATTGTGCGGTTTCAGTGTTATGGTGTAATGGAGGCCGCCATTTATAATTGTAATTATCCTGAGCTCCAGGTTTGAAAATTATCACATTTTCCTAAATATCTCACATATTCATTTTATAGATCGAAATCTACCCATAACATTCTGGAAATTTTTTATCCCACGCGGGTATTCAGGTTCGACAACCACAGTATTGAATATCACGAAATCTAACATCTAAATTGACGGTAAATAATCGGTTTAATAATAAATAAAATTATAACATATAAACTTAAAAAAAAATTACAACTTTTGGTAACAGAAGTCCGTTCGAATCAGTAAAATCCTACCAACAACACGAAAAATAATACACTAATTTTAACACACAATTACAATTAAAATTCTACATAAAATATCGCAATAAATGCAAACCAGTGTAACGCTTACTTCATCCCTCGTGCAATGCAAAATACAAACATCCAATTAAAAATACTACCAGTAACACACTACTTACTACCAGAGTTCACTCCGTATGTATAGCCATAAAATTATCTGCAACATTCTCCATTGCTTATTACATTAATGTAGGTAACACCATTGACAAGAAGTTACAGGTAAAACTAATGAGCCTATTTTCATCTACATGGGTGTAAGTAATAATTATTGAAGTATTTAAAAGCTTAGATGGTAGGTAGGCCTTGACGTCTCGTTGACAGTATTATCATGAGAGATTAAACCAGAAGCACATGGAACAGTAGTAAGACAATTGTATACGTGCCTTATCCGAGACCAAACACAGAAATCCTACTTTGTTTTATCTCAAGCTAGCATGCAATCAACGGAATTATGGAGGTAGGATTCGGAGCTTCAACTTTGGATACAATCAGTCTGCTTTGGATACAATCAGTCTAATGTTTTCAGTGACAGGGTTAACTAACCCGAAATATTTAAAGAGTCGTTATTTTTAAATTAGGCGTCTGAGCCACTTAAAATGCATAATTTTACATGACCTATTGTATCGCTAATTGTATGAAGAATTAGGTGAAAATCAGTCTATTGATATTCGAGATATGGCATAAAACTATTTTCTAATTTCGTGCTATCTTACAAAATTACCTAACAAAAATGTCTTTGTGCGATGCTTCTAGTAGACACCGTCATCATAAAAAGAATCGTTTAATTTTGTTATAATGTATAAATTGTTTAATAGATATGACAAATTTATCAAAATATTTATATTGCCGCTATTTCGAAAATCAAAATGTTATCCCACTAAAACGTGTAAGTTAACATACATTTCTGTAATATTAATTATGTGCAAAATTGTGAGGAGATTAGTTGAATTGTTTTCAGAAATATGGCAAAATAATTAATTTCCCACCTGGCAATATTTTCTAAAACGCCGGTTCGCTTTATGCATAATTAATTTTTCTAATTAATACTGCCAGCGTACTAAATTTGGCTGAATTTCGTTAAATTATTTAGTATATACACTGGAGAGCCAAAAAAATTGGTATAGGCATGCGTATGCAAACAACAGAGGTATGGAACCAATCAGAGAAACGCGATGTGGTCGGCAGCGCCTATATAAGACAACAGGCGTCTGGCGAAGTTGCTAGATCGGTTACTGCTGCTACAATGGCAGGTTATCAAGATTTAAGTGAATTTGAACGTGGTGATATAGTCGGCGCACGAGAAATGGGACATAGTATCTCCGAGGTAGCAATACAATTTGGATTTTCGCGTACGACCATTTCAAGAGCGTACAGTGAATATCGGGAAACCGGCAAAACATCAAATCTTCGACATCACCACAATATTTTCAAAAATTTATAGATATTTTGCTATGACCATTGCGGTGGAATACAGCGCACTAGCTCCCAGCATGTGTGCATGAAGACGAGGGACGAGTATTTGGAATTTATTGTTATAAATTACAATACCACTGTAACTGCAAGCACAAAATTCACACAATTTTACTAAATTCATAGCGATAAATCAATGCAACCATCGCATGTATTAGTAGATAAATATTCTAAAAGAGGTCAGGATTGGTGTGATATACTGTTGAAAAATAGGGAACAAGATAAAATAAATTTACTCCAATCGCAACAAAATCAAAAACGTCAATTGATAAAGCTCATAGAACCAACACAATTAAAGAAGGTGATTGGGTTTTGATGTGTAACACATCATGCCATAAGGCATTATCATTTAAATATAAAGAACCCTATTTAGTCACAAAAGTGATGGAACCGTCAACTATTCAAATAAAAATTGGTAAAGTAGGCAATTATAAAACTGACACAATAAATACACGTAATATAAAACTCGCACATACCAGATAACACAATTTCGTTTTATTTCAGGTCAACAGAGGAACCAAGAAGAGAGCCATAGCCAAAAAGTAAACAAGAAAATTACACCTGCTCATCTTGTTTCTCCTGGGTTTAACACTGCAAGCATCATTTTCCACACATGCGGGCCTATATTGGAGATATGTAGGGACAAATGTATATTACGAGGAAACAATTCCTATCACGTATACTATACCATTGCAAAAGCCTAGCCTACCACAAACAATTGATGTTTGGCTGCATAAAGCTTGCTTACTAAATTTGTTTTAACAGTCCTTTAAATATATATATANCCACAAACAATTGATGTTTGGCTGCATAAAGCTTGCTTACTAAATTTGTTTTAACAGTCCTTTAAATATATATATATATATATATATTCCAGCTGCCTCAGTTGGTAGTACTGAGCTCCAATTGCCATGTGGATTCACTCTGACGAGTNTATATATATATATATTCCAGCTGCCTCAGTTGGTAGTACTGAGCTCCAATTGCCATGTGGATTCACTCTGACGAGTCGGAAAAATTACCAATTACTGCATCACACGTATGCGACACACGATCACCTCTAACTACTATTACAAATACAGTGATACTTTTACATTGGCTTACTGAAAAGTCTTTTGATATTAGTCAACCAAGTATGGATGAAGGAATACAATATAAATCTATAAACACATTACTTGATACTCAGTGGGAAATCAAGCCTGTATTTCTCAACACGTTACCAACATATTTTGAAACTACGGAAATGCAAATCATGGAAGTAGACAATGGTTTTCTATTACTTACTCAGACGAACTACAACTACGCCAGCAGCACTAGTATTATTTTTCTAATAATCGCTTTACTTGGCCTTTATATTAAACGATTACAATTGACCATTATGTTAAAAAAACTGGTTAAGAATAATAATTAACCATTACTGAAGATCACAACCTCTCTCCAGTATCCGCTACATGGTAATCCAGTTTACGAGTGTAAGCTCTTCACATGTTCACTACGCCGGCTGGCATATCAGTTTACATACACAACATGTAAACACACGTAAAGCTTTGCAATACAAAATCGGTACCGTTAATTGTATAAATCGCACACGCGCACAATAGTTTGCTATTAATTTAATAAAAGTATCACACGCGACCAATATAAATTTATCACGGAGTAAAAACGCGCTGGCGAAGGCAAACGCTTCACTCGCATACCGGTAAATGGCGTCATAAAACAACCATGACTTTACCCTCTTCGCTAGAGCGCTCAGACGTACTGCGCACACAAAAGTGTAGCACCTTCCGGTATTTAAGATTCTTACATAGTTTCAGAGTCTTAAAAACCATCAAACCCCGGGGTACCTTCAATTTGTAGCATATAGTTAATAAATTGACAAAAACATCAGGACGATTATTTTTAATTGTATTATACAAAACTAAAGATATATATGTTATTATTGTATTAAATGTTTTGCATTAATATTGTCATTATTATAAAGAGAGAATAGAAGGAAATTAGTCATGGAGCGGACTGTCGTAATAAAAACGTGCACGTACTACCTCCGCCTTCTTACTCCTTGAGTTCAGCGTCTACATTTAAATTGTGGGAAGTTAGCACCGATCTCACTCCTTTTAACCTAGTTACCACACAAGGCACTATAAATACATATATATGCAATTATATATATAACTTATAATAACTGAAAACAAAAACTTTTTTATCTAGTAAACATTGTAATATTACCCTACAACAAGCATATTGAGAGTATATTTTATTTTAAGTATTCATTCATTATTTTTCAAAAGACTGTACTAATATTTCAGAATGTAAAATTGTTACATATTGTAATTTATTTTTCAATGTATAATGCCCAATGTAAAATGTAAATTTTAATTTATATTTTAAAACATATTAATACTAGATTAGGGTATTTTAGTTATAAGCTTTTACACCCCATCTCACTCTCTACTAAAACGACAAACAAATAAGTAACTATTAGAAAAAGGAAACTTGACAAAAGGCTACTGCGGCCTAATTCCGTGACAACCGCGACCGCATGGAAGAAAGGGCAATCGCACTGATGACCATTGCTACACCGGAGTCTCCAGCAGCTCTGTATCACCACCATGTCTCTCTCTCGCTACATGCCTCCCTTCTCCATCTATACGGGCTGAGGACAGCCACCTTTTCAAGCAAGGGGATTATGTTGCGAGCATAGAGGGGCCTGAGATGAAGGGGTATGCGTGTCTTGAGAGACGTGGGTAAACAGAGCTGCCGCACCGAGAAACGAGGGCGACGCCGCAGGCACGCGCGAGTCAGGGGCAAGGTCTTAGCCTACTGCTTTGAAGAGGAAGTCCGTGCCAGACGGGCAGACTGCATTCACAATTATTGTAGGGAAAGCCAGCGTAAGGTTTGTTCTCAACTTCAGATTGCCATTCACGATATCTNGACTGCATTCACAATTATTGTAGGGAAAGCCAGCGTAAGGTTTGTTCTCAACTTCAGATTGCCATTCACGATATCTCTGTAAACTTAAATTAAAATGAATGAAAGTAATGGTGCCAACTAAGCTTTATTGAGTTTACTACTCTATCTGTCTAGCCCTTCCAAGCAGTGCTTTACCTTAACTTGTACTGTCCTAGGTAGCATAAACTAAGACGGTAACAATATGCACAAGGTATTATGCACAGCAAATACCGCCTCCTTTTTTAAATGCTGTAAAATCGATGCAAACATACGAGTTTCGACTTCGCCAATTTTAATAAAACTTATATTTAAGAATGTTAATCAGAGAGGAAACCGATTTCGATTGCGACAATTTTTTTGTTCGCTNGACTGCATTCACAATTATTGTAGGGAAAGCCAGCGTAAGGTTTGTTCTCAACTTCAGATTGCCATTCACGATATCTATGTAAAATTAAATTAAAATGAATGAAAGTAATGGTGCCAACTAAGCTTTATTGAGTTTACTACTCTATCTGTCTAGCCCTTCCAAGCAGTGCTTTACCTTAACTTGTACTGTCCTAGGTAGCATAAACTAAGACGGTAACAATAAACACAAGGTATTATGCACAGAAAATACCGCCTCCTTTTTTAAATGCTAGAAAATCGATGCAAACATACGAGTTTCGACTTCGCCAAATTTAATAAAACTTATATTTAAGAATGTTAATCAGAGAGGAAACCGATTTCGATTGCGACAATTTTTTTGTTCGCTGTCAGCTTTATTGAAATTCCTTCAGTAAGTGTTAATGATTTTGTAAATGCGCTTACATGCTGGTATGTTATCATAGTTCGTCCTCAAATTTATTAGTTAACAACATTTCCTGGCAAACCGCAGCAGCATTATGTGTGAATTCCTCCTTTGAATGTGCTTGCTGGGTGATGTGCACAGCACATCCACAGTTGGTGAATTTGCTTTCAAGAACGGAATCTTTGATTTCTCTCTACGCGGCTTCTTAGCTCTCTGGCGCAGTTGACATTAACACTGCACATATAAAGTTACAACGATGTGTGCGTTTGTTTATAATTCTACATTTAGACCGGAGAAATGAATGTTGGTGTAGTTGGCAGTGTTTTTTCTGTCAAAAAAATATTCTCTGTAGTAGTGAGATACTTTTAAAATACAAAATTAGTGTAATTAAATTTCTCCGTCAACAGATAGTTTTCTGAACTTTCGTGATTCCAGCGCTTCAAAAATAAACAAACAATATATGTTCGAGGAGTACTGTCAATATAGACACTTTCGCATTAAAAAATTTCTCATGAGGGTACAGTGCCGGACGATGCCGCTGGTTGGCAGGTTTTCACGGGTAACTCCCGTTTCTCCCGCCCTTGCATTTCGACGCTCTTCCATTACACATCATTTCAACCTCATTGGCTCTCAATATCTTGTTAAGAGCCGCCCATATATATAACGTTTTTCAGTTGGCAACATAGTACAACATTCGGAGATTCTGATTGGCTAAGCACCGCCAAACAGCAATAGTGACGACCAAAGTTCAACCATATTTAACTCTTCTAGTAAGTAATACTCTGTTACTAGACGTGCGTATAGCTATGCGTGACTGCATATTGTATTGAATTGCATGTAGTTTTACTCATGTATATATTAATATGTTATATTTACGAAATGCTTACGTGTATTGTGTCCGTGCCCTTCACGTGCGAGATCTGCACAAAATGTTTATATTGTCACTGTAAGGTAGAGAGGGTGAGTAGCGAATGATCAACAAAAACAGACATTATTTTCAATTACTGTCCTTCCCAGTATCATTATTCTTTTTTTAAACTTGACTTTATTCTCTGCAATGTAGGGTAAGATGTTAAATACTACCTATTGATTTGTACTTGCCAGGCGTAAGTAGCAAAATATTTAATTTTATAAAAAAATTTAAAATATACGATTTTCCTTGGGGCGGTGATATAATAAAAAGAAAGAGTAAAGTTACTAATTAATATATACTTACTAAAAAAATATGTTCTTAAATTAATCAATATTATCTAAAACCCTTAGTAAATCCATTGACAATTCTTACAAACTGTAATTTTAATTCTGAATCTCAATAAATTAAAAGTAATAAAGCTTATCCTAAGGGCAGTTGCACATATGTAAACCAAATTACCTAAAAAAAATTTTTTTGTTTAATGTTTATCTTTTAACGTTTTTTATCTTTCAACGTTTTTTATCTTTCTCCTTATTCCAATCGAATGTCTGTTCACGGTAAAGTAAGCAATTTTGAAATAAACTATTTAAAAATGTCACTACCCCTTCATGTTTATATTTTAACAGGCACGCTGACAGGCATACGCCAGTTAGGTTTGCAAAGACGGAGAGAAAGTGGTTCCACGTCTTGAGTTTGAATTATAAGTGCAAGGTAAACAATTTAGAACAATGAAATAATTTACTTTTCTTGCTGCTTTAAATGTATGTAAGTGTAAGAATGAGCAAATTTGTAAAATANTAGAACAATGAAATAATTTACTTTTCTTGCTGCTTTAAATGTATGTAAGTGTAAGAATGAGCAAATTTGTAAAATATTAATTTTTCTTACAATTTAACTGTTTCATTTGATCAGCGCATGTATAAAGTGGTTAGCTCCATTGCAATGTCAATTTTACACATGTTGGAAGAACACAAAATGTGCATACAAGTAGATCTTAGGTAGGGCTTTTAAAAGTGCTCAGTTTACCATGAACAGCCTATATTCCTGGGGCACTCTGTAATCGAGCATCCGTTAACACCAGCTTTACATCAACCTTGCGGGGAGAAAGTACTCAAGTGATTTTTACCAGCACTGACTGTCGTACACTCGTACGTACGTAGTAGCACTGATGGGCTGTAACTTATGTTTAATCGCACACACTGTTACACTTATAAAGGACGGTAGACCCCCACAGGTGTCTCCGCCTTATCCGCGATCTATTTATTTAGCCTCGACCACCTCTCGCCAGCATCTTGAAACTTTCTCAGATGAACGAGGCAAACCCCGCCTTCCGCAGCTTCCTACCTACAGCAAGGAGCGCTAATACTGTCGAAGAAGGCCACTTACGTAATGAACATCGTATCTTGTCTACGAACCCTAAAGCAGTCCACCGACCGTTGAATCACTGAAGAGTTGGAAAGACAGGCCATTGTCCTCCAGGTATGGCAATGAACTGTTTCACAACCACGTCACTCCGGCTGCTACGGCAAACTGCCATCTCGCTACCTGCCCAGAGGTGTCCCAACTCCCAACACCAAGCCACTAGATCCATGAGATGGTCCTTCCTCCAACCAAATTAAAAGAAAACTAACATTCGTATGCTCTTAAACACCCACGTGTGAATATATTTTTCTTTAGCTTATCTGATAGACCAGTTGTGATTTGATACGCGTTTGAGGAATGTATAACCCAATGACTTTTAAAGTCGAGTGCGTAGAAGCCACATGTTCAAGGCAAATACGCAAATAAATGTGTGACGGTGTCGCCGCAACAAGGAAAAGCTGTAACAACGTCAGCGNTCGCTATCTGCCCAGAGGTGTCCCAACTCCCAACACCAAGCCACTAGATCCATGAGATTGTCCTTCCGCCGACCAAATTAAAAGAAAACTAACATTCGTATGCTCTTAAACACCCAAATGTGAATATATTTTTCTTTGGCTTATCTGATAGACCAGTTGTGATTTGATACGCGTTTGAGGAATGCATAACCCAATGACTTTTAAAGTCGAGTGCGTAGAAGCCGCATGTTCAAGGCAAATACGCAAATAAATGTGTGACGGTGTCGCCGCAACAAGGAAAAGCTGTAACAACGTCAGCGTGGAATAAAGAAACGAGTTTTCAACTTACGTGGCTCGCTGCAATGGTGTGCCTTGGCATGTATGTGGCGGCCCCATTTGGATAACTCGACGTGACTGAGATAGCGTCTCGACGTCTCAGCACGTGTTGTTTGCGGTTGTCAAGGAGATGCCTGACACCTCGTGAAGTCACGTCGACTGTGAAGATGATGGGAACAATGAAGTACATAGTTCTCGATCAATCATGAATGTATTGGGGAAGCAATTTGTGGAGGCGTGTTGGACTATTTATATAGTGCTGAATGCTGGACGACGGTAGAACTATGGGGTCAGACATGGAGGTCACCACGTAGGATATATCCAAATATATGTCATATTTTTCGGGTTTTTAATAATATTTTTTTAAGAAACGTTTGCATTAAAAATGTGGACTTATATTATATATATATATATTATATGAGCAGGCATATTAGAATACTTATATATATACAAGTATTCTAATACGCCCGCTTTTATTACTGTAATCTTTAATTGCGAATTTTAAAGGGAATTTTTTATTCGCTTTTGCTGAATATATTTTGCGTTTTCAATGTTTTTCAGAATATTTGTATTTTTTAATTTATTGGTATGTGTTGGCATAAAAGAAAAAGATAATAAACACAATAATATAGTCGAGAAAAGAGCATTTCCTTACTACATTTCTTACAATACATTAACCATCTTTTGTCATTACAACTAATACTCGCGAGCTGGTTTCTTATATGCGTTACTTTGGAAGTAAATTAATTTTGCCCTGATTTTACTATTTGCAATATAACTATGATAAATACAATTTAAATATAATTTCATACATACAGTATGGTGTTGGAGAACTTATTCATTGCCATATGGTGGATGGTTTTCTCCGGGTATATCTGAGAAGCTTGTTCGACCACCAGAAAGGCTGTTCACAGTATAATGAACACTTTTCAAATTATTCCTCGAAAAATATCATTACTCGTGAACTGTTTATATGCTAGCGTGCACACCGGCATGCAGCTCCCAGTTAGCAGAGAATTTATAAAAATAGTTCCAATCTTGAAGTTGTATTGCGAGTGAAATGTTTAAATTTATGTTACACCAAGTTTTTTTTTTTTGCAATACAATTTAGAGAACGAATTTTAATATTAGTGACATATTTATGTACCTGAAAATTTCGCGTTTTCACTTGACTGGCTCATAAATAACGTCGTTAGGCCCAATACAATTTAAATCTTACAAATTGCAGAAGGATACGAAAAAAGAATAAAAGTAGATCCTAAGTATAGAACTTTTAAAAATACTCAACTAACCGCGAACAGCATATGACTTGGCTTTTATCGGTGGCCGCAGTTAAATAATTCTCTATTACTTACAAATTTGTAAAATATTATACATAATATTAAAAATTTGTTTCAATTTAATTGGCGGTGTTTTATAGACCATGAGGAAGGACTGTACGAAGATGAACGACACGCACTCCTTGTTTGATTTTCCTGGGATTTGAGAATGTGTTTTTGTGAAGGCACGTGGGCGACAGCAGGAGGTGGCAAGGGAGGGGCATTTACCCTTCTCTGGAAACTGGATTTTTTTAATGAAATAATAGAAATCATTTACAAACATCACTTACAAAATATTAGTGTTCCTAATCATTCGCGTAACTAAGTGAAATGATAAATTTTCAACAAATCTCTTATTAGGTACCTAAGTCCAAAACACAAGCTCTGCTGGGAGGAGTGACCAGTTCGTCAGGTTTTTAAACATTTTTTTGATAATTGTTGGTGTTTTGTACATAATATTATATATTTGTAAAAATAAACTTATTCATTTATGACACATCCCTGATGTATGTTACTTTTTTTTTTTTTCCTTAAAACCACGTTGTAAATCTTACATTCCTCTGCCGCATTCCTTCCCACAAATTGGAATAAATCTTCTTGACGGGCCATAAGGAGGCTCTTTATTGACAGATGTTATCCACAGAGGTGGGCTACTACACTCTAAATTCGAATCAATGGAAACCCACCGATTCGCAGTGAAACTCAACTTCTCGAATAAGTGAAAATGGCTCCACTTAGAATCAGTGGAAAACCACTGATTCTTTCAGTCAAAAAATTTTACTGATTGAATTAGTGACGTGAAAAATTTTCACCTATTGAATAAGTAATGGCCAACTGCAGCGGCGAATGAAATATGGTTTTTATTGTATTAAATCAATAAAGTACAAGAAATAAACATATTTACTATAGTTTACTATTTATATTGCGCAATTAACCGTAATTTAAAAAGGCAAATCCTCCGCCGGTGGCCGGGATTTTACTCACATCCCCTATTTAAATCACTTTTATACCGTTACCTTATCATCTGAGCTACCAAGTCAAGTTGATAGGAAAAAAGATAATATATGTCTTATATTTCGTTATCGAAAGCGTGTAGTTTTAAATTTTAACACTTTTCGTTTTTATTTTGATTGGTACTATTAGGATTGTTTATACTTATAGTACTTATCAGTGTACTCTCTTCATCATATTATATGTAGTTTAAACATTCAAACAGAGCAGAGTGCTGCGATAATTACATGACATCAACTAAATGAAAAGCGTAAAAACTGAATGAAAGACGGAATGTTTATGTTACCTCATAAAATGCTGTATGTAAATACGAAACACATTAAAAAATATTTTGTATTGCTTGTATTAGTTAATGCATTGTTATTTCACTTGATACACGTTGTTTGACGGCCATTTTTACACGTTGTTTAACGGCCATTTTTACACGTTGTTTGACGGCCATTTTTACACGTTGTTTAACGGCCATTTTTACACGTTGTTTGACGGCCATTTTTACACGTTGTTTAACTGATACATCAGTAAAAATACAAATCACTGGAAAAATAATGAAAAGGTGTTTCGAATTAGTGGCAAATGTCACTGAATCAATAAGTGGAGAAAAACTAACATTTTTTCACTGATTCGTCAGTTAAATTCATTGAAGTGATTTTTGAATCAGTCAGATACTGTTAAGTGATTGAAACAGTGAAATTCTCACTGATTCACTTTTAGAGTGTAAGGTTACATCATAGGAATATGTGTAAAAGTGATATTTGTGATTCAGTGCAATAGATGCTCACTGTAGATATGTTGTTGCAGATCAGTAAAGGCTGGATCCTGGGGCCGGAGCTCTGCGACATGTGGACGTCGAGTGACGTTCTGTGTTGCACAGCGTCCATCCTGCACCTCGTCGCCATCGCCGTCGACAGGTGAGTCAGGGAGAGCCCAGTGACATGTTGTGCTTGCTGCAGCAGCCACATTTGTCTAAGCTGATTCCTATGTGATCAAGCACTCAAGAATTCATAACCCAAGCATCATTCGGATTCGAAAAACTATCACCAACAGGAATTTCTAATTCTATTATAGAACTATAAACGTTTAAATTTGTTTCAGCTTGACAAGTTGGCAGAAACGATTGTCCAAAAAACCTTCTATTTTATTTTATACAATGTATCGTAAAATTATATAGATCAGGTTCTGAAGTCTNATTTTATTTTATACAATGTATCGTAAAATTATATAGATCAGGTTCTGAAGTCTTGACAGATACTCAAATGACCAATGTTGCCATAAATGTTTGACCACTCGCGGTATAGTCTACCACCTGGTACCATTGTTTAGTTTACAAGGTTGCTGTTCAAAATATTTCGTAACAAAATGTCCTGGAGAGAATGCGGAGAAGTCAGGGGCTACACTGGAGAGTGCAGCGAGCGGACAGGTGTTCAGGCAAGCTTCAGCCATTGCTAACACTTTGTAAAACTTCAAAATTAAGAACTACACAACCCACAGTACGAAGCATATATTAAATGCTTTTTATTCTGGTTTATCTTGGTGAGGTGCTACTAGGGAATNTACACAACCCACAGTACGAAGCATATATTAAATGCTTTTTATTCTGGTTTATCTTGGTGAGGTGCTACTAGGGAATAAATAAACCGTGAACTCCCTTTATCGATAAGATAATTGCCAACTGTTTGTTGCAGTTCTTTGATTTTCCCTTCAGTACCGACGAATTTGGTACCATTATAGATGAATATTTATCGAGGCTTACCATTACGAAATACAAAGCAATAAATGCTTCTAATGACAAATCATTCACTAATTATGGATGCATATCCTTGGTTTAAAAGCACCCAAATAAAGCTACGTAACACTTGACTCTAAGTCTGCTTACAGTTTCGTAGCTGTATGAATGCTCGTAACATGAATGATATGCAGCAGTGACGGTATTCTGACGTCAAGAAATCACACAAGTCTTCAACACATAACAGATCGTTTCTCCAGACGGCAGATTGAAAAACGTTTGCTTAACATCTGNGAAATCACACAAGTCTTCAACACATAACAGATCGTTTCTCCAGACGGCAGATTGAAAAACGTTTGCTTAACATCTGTCTGCACCAGCAATGGTCTAGCATGCAGATTCGCCACATGTTCATGCATTATTATTAGCTTGGCGTGTAGGCCTGGAGAGTTAATAAGTGAGAGTTTTTCTGCTTTATAGGAACATATACTTTCTGAATATGGCTACCCATCCGTAGAGCGCTATATTTATCTTAAAATTGAGCTAGTCATGCAATATGGCAAATTGAGAGTGAGAGATTTTTTTGAGATACTTAATACCTAAACTAAAACTTCCCTTCTGCATAGTTACCACAAATAATAACAAGGCAGCAAGAAGTTNTTGAGATACTTAATACCTAAACTAAAACTTCCCTTCTGCATAGTTACCACAAATAATAACAAGGCAGCAAGAAGTTTGTCTACAGCAAGGCGATAAACTACTCTTCCTTTACTCAACATCTTACAGTTTCTTCCAAAGCTCCAACACCATGCTTTTACTCTTTGAAACTGAAGCAATAAGGATAATTTACTCNCATCTTACAGTTTCTTCCAAAGCTCCAACACCATGCTTTTACTCTTTGAAACTGAAGCAATAAGGATAATTTACTCCAAAGTAAGGGTTCAGGGTAGGTACGAGTATGTACAACAGTTATATTCCTTTCACTTTCCACTATGGATGCATCAGGCTTGGTTGCAGTACTTTCTTGCTTGGGAACCAGGTTTTGAAGCCACGCAAGTCCTGACCTACATAGTGGACGAACAATAAGTTCACCTGGGGACAACCCACATGACGCACAATTAGATTAGTTTTCCACTCAATTCTCATGAAACCACTGTTTTGAAAACAAGGTTTCAAATCACTGATGTTGTTAGCAATGAATATCCTTCTTTTCCTTGGTGAATAAGCTGTGGTTAGCTAATTCCTTTGTTGAATCTTTCCAAGCTAGAGTTTGCTTTACATTAAATGAGATCGCTCATTGTACAAAGCTGAACAACTTAGTGGGACCTAAATCTTCACACAATTCTAGTCGTGAGATTGAAATATTTTTTAAGTTGTGGTCCTTTTTTTTACTAGGAAATTGTACAAAAATTAAACTATCAAGATGTTGGTGCAGTTAATAAACAGTAGTTGTGTAGTCCATTTCCGAAGCAACACAAAACCAGACTTGTTTACACCAACAGGGATATGAGAATCTCAGTGGTAAAGCCGAGCTCCGTGTCTCTGATGACACATCTTCAAGTATTTCTGTAGCATTTTACAGCCATTGTCGCAAATTATATCCGTATGTGATAAACAATTGATGAGTTCTGCTTGTAATTTCTAAGCTGCTAAGTTGTTGCTTACCTCATACAGTTAATAAAGAACATAAATAGTTAATTAATGTTCTATATGGTGTTAGTATTTTAATTTATTTATTCATTGATAGTTGTTTGAGTCAGCGATTTTTAGGGTATGGAGCACATATTGCTCAATATGTAACTCTCAGCAGTCGATAATTTTCTCCAGCTCCCTGAATGTGTGCAATGTTTGAATGATACTGTCATACTGAATGTAAATATTTCATTGATAGTGTTGATGGACTAGTGTAAATTCCACCCGAAAAAACACAGCCAATGTCATTTTTAATAGCTGCTGGTGAGCTATCATCTACTTTGCGGCAATGCTCTGATCTGTGTAACCACATAATGATGTCAACAATTAGCCTGGAATGTTGTCAGTTACGTTAGCCAGGTTTAAACCTTTATTAAGTGNTAACCACATAATGATGTCAACAATTAGCCTGGAATGTTGTCAGTTACGTTAGCCAGGTTTAAACCTTTATTAAGTGTTGAAAAATGCGCAGGAATGACAAACTCTTTTGGAAAAAAATGCATTTAATTTTGGCTTTGCTAGTTTCTCTGCAGTAAACATTGATGGACTCTTATTTGTGTGCTAAAGAGATAATTGAACAAATCTGTAGCAGTGTCCTGTGTTATTATTAGCTAAATCTGGCTCAGTTACATTTAAATGTGGTTTCTTTAATGGCAACTTTTGCATGCAACATTTTGTCACGAAGCGTGTCTCTGATCGCGACTCAAGCAGTGCTCGAAATGGAGCACTGACTAATAACACAGGAAACAGTACTCTTGAGGGCAAAGAGCTCTTTAAGTAAAGAGCTCTAAAATGTCTTTGTTTATGCTCGGAGGGTTCATTCATAATTGTTTCACCATGCAGTAAGGAATGGTATCGCCTGTGAGACATTTGCATTTGAATGAAAAGGATTTTCTAACTATCCGGTCACCAATAAGTAGTTTAAGCACTACCTCTTATGTTTAAAAAAATATATATACATTTCTTGTAGTGAGGCATTCAGGAATTCCAGAAAATTGTATAATGCACATGAGAAATACCCATTTCTTTAATTAGTAGTTCCATAAAAAGCTGACAAGTTTCTGTTTCTCGGGAATTTGATCGCCGCAATAGCAGTAGAAGCCCTTATTTTGGCATCATTTACTGCAGCCAGAGCAATGGTATGACGTTCAAAAAATTATATTACTTTTTTTTTTTTCCCCCAAATGTTGAGTGTTTTATTGGTTGTCAGTAACAGTTGATATAATTTTCTAGAGTAAATGTCTTATATTACAGTCACAAGAAAAAAAAGTACTACATCCAAGCTTCCAACTACACTACTCTTTTATACTCAATTACATTATCTAGCACACATAAAAACATACTTACAGAATCTTGCTGGAAGGATGGCTGTGAAACAAATATTATAAGTTTGCCTCTAACAATTCCCNACTTACAGAATCTTGCTGGAAGGATGGCTGTGAAACAAATATTATAAGTTTGCCTCTAACAATTCCCGCTTATTTTCATACCGGGTAGTCTGTCTACTCCGTGCTTCAAGGTAATTAATTCCCACTGCTGAAGAGAACATAATTCAAGAACGCTCCAGTATCATCGTGAAGTAAACATTTGGAATAATAAGGCTTCTGAGATCCTGTGAGGTACCTTTTATTGTGGCTTGCGGATGCAAATAAGTTGCTAAAGTGCTGAGGGATGTTCAATTTTTTAAGCTTCATACAAACACTGGTAACTCTAACTTGGGTAACTTAACTTCACTCGCGAATTGACTATTTTGCGAAAATTACTAAATTTTTCTAACCCAGTTTCGTGTCAAATTACAATTAACGCAGGGATTTGATAATACACATATCCTCGAGCTTCATATTTCGAATCACATGCCGAAATATTGGAATGTGCCAGGAATTTTTAAATTAGATCGAGTCTCGTTGGAATTCATATTTGGAGAACGGTTGTTCCCAGTAGTATTATTTAGTATGTTTAGGGCCATTGGGATCCAGGATTGGAGCTCCGAGATGTTCATGCTCTGTCATTCCGGTCCTCCGGTGGCAATTGTTCCCTTAAAAATTTCCCGTTTTTCTCAAAATTTCCCTTATCCCTTTAATTTCTCGTTTTCCCATTAAAAAAGCATCGATCCCCCAGCTGCAAAAACCATCTGCAGAAAGACATTTTTCGATCCATTGGAAGTATTTGGGAGGCTCGCTTCTTGAGGACAGAGCAGTAGCGGCCATGTTTATTTTATAGACATAAGGTTTGCCAAATCAATACACGGGATCCAGAATCGAAGCCAGAGCCGACCGTGAGCCATCTTAGTTGCCATATTGAATTAATGTGACCTTGACCACATTATTTTGAATGACTATGACTTTGAATGACTTTGACCCCAATATTCCCAAAAATTATCCCAAAAAAT
Source organism: Clitarchus hookeri (assembly GCA_002778355.1). Taxonomy (NCBI): domain Eukaryota; kingdom Metazoa; phylum Arthropoda; class Insecta; order Phasmatodea; family Phasmatidae; genus Clitarchus; species Clitarchus hookeri. The sequence continues at coordinate 52,627 of NQII01005268.1, read as the reverse complement.
TTCCAAAATTTTTAAAAATATGTATAGAAATTATGTTTGTTCACCAACTAGCTGCAAATTTATACATGTTGACACAATAAATGTTTCGTATGCAGTCAACTATCCATGCATTTTATACTAAATTTTTTACTATATGTAGATGTTTCATATAATAGTATATTCTTCATAGCACAATTTTTAATTTGTGAAGGAAAAAAGGATACAACAAACAAAAGTAAAGAAAAACCATTAATTTTATTATAAAAATGTATTATTATTTTGTAATTCCAATTTCAGAAGATAGCAGTTCATCACATCATGCGATCTATATCCCCGATTTTTTAGATTACTAATGATTAAAGATATCTCTTTAATGAGGAAGATATCCCCGCATTTTTGAAGGTCAATAAAATATCTAACTCTATCGACAAGTTCCTTCGGGTCATCGCGAAATAGGTAGCCAGTATTCTCGGCGTCTTCTGCCTTCTTCATGTATCGCCATTATCGTCTTCAGCACTATCACTGTCTTCCTGTTCATTTTCATCAATACCCTCTTCACTGTCATCTTCACCTCCTGTTTTGTATTCTGTATTAAATTTTCTTTTCTCTTTAGCAGGAGTTGTATGCTCATCAGTATTTAGAGCCGACGATCGTTTATTTCGAAGTTCGTCGACTTCACGTGAAAGTCTTGCAAGTGAACATTCCACACAAACCGACTTTATTGCACCCACGCCATCTTTAGCATTAACCTACTCATAATAATCGCCTGTCGAATAGGTACCCATCGATGCAGCAAGAGGTATTGCGGGAAACATTTACTGACTCCCAGTAGGCGCATCCCTGCAGATCTTGGTATGTTCTTTAAATGCATCGCCTTGCACAAACTGCATGGGACCAATGTCATAATGCTTCATCTCTTAAATAGTACTATTCGTACAGGACATTCTCTCTCATAGCGGCTAAAATTTTAGACCATAGAAGAAAACTCGATCGCTGGATCTGCACTGACGACAACCAGTTAACGATGATGCAGGTCGCGGCTCCATGATCGTTGAGGTCAAAGGCAGGCCTTCGTATTTGTAATTCATCTTCATGATATGACGAGAGAGTGCTTCCCAATCTATGTTCCCCTCATGGCGTCAGAACGTCAACTGTCATTTTTTTTTCCTAAATAAATGTGTTTTTTAACAGTAAAGAGCTTAGATTAGGCCCACAAAAGGTCTTCCGCCATAATATTTACATGCTAAAAAATATAGGAACACTTTGAGAAAACCCACATACTCNGGCCCACAAAAGGTCTTCCGCCATAATATTTACATGCTAAAAAATATAGGAACACTTTGAGAAAACCCACATACTCGTTCGCCCCAGAATTCACTTTTGAAATTATTAAATTTTCTTACGATGGGCGTTAGCAGAAGGAGACAAGGTAAGGCACTAATCTTCTCCTAAATACTGTTTTTTTTTATGAAATTATAATAATCCATTACAATTATTGTTTATTTATAATTAGCTTTCATAATGACTTCCGTAACTGAGTGAAGTAATATTTTTATAACAAATGAACTGCTTATCAGCGACGTAACTCCAAAATGTAAGTCCCTGCCGGGCAATTGTTTGTTCATTCGCATTTTAAACTGGATTATTAGTATGTTGTGCGGAATGGTAGATCGATAATTTTTCAAGAAGGGACCATATCCGGAAAATCATGGTTTGGGTGCTATATGGCCTGTTCCATGGTTACCATGATCACCAGATGTGACACCTATCAACTATTTTCTTTGGGGTACTGTAAAGTGTATGGTTTATGAAAATCCTATACCTTAAAAGAAGAACCCTATTGCATGAATCCACGCATCAGCTGAAATTCTGTGCACACAACCACATGTGCGTCAATATCTGCACCACCGATGTAGGTTTTGTAATCAAGTTAGGTGTTGACAATTCGAATCCCTTTCGCAATTTACTGCACAATGTGATACTCTTGTTGGGTTGGTGGTGGTTTTGTGGCACAAAGTGGAACGAACACCCATAACCATGTCCGGAGTGTTGTCTAACTTTGACACCTCACCGCGCACAAACCATGCTTTTCCGGACATGCGTTCCGTCTGGAAAAATTATCGTTTTGCCGTTCCGCAGGACGTACTAAGCGTTACCGGTGTAGTTTTGAATCAGCCCGTATAACATTGTAATATTGTATTTTATTTTGTTAAATCAAACGTTTTTATTCATATGACATGACCCGTATGATTTATTTTGCGTAAAACCCAGTTGTAAATTTCAGACTTGTATGAAGGAAAGTTATTTGGATTCCTATGCTGAACCCATCTCTCCCCCTTCACACCAACCAAAAAGTCTTGGTGATGCCCATGCGTTCAACTCTTCCAGTGAGTTTAAGCTTTTATTTTTATTTTACTTTCTTTTGTTTATTTTTGTTAAACTTAACTAACCGTTCTACATGCCACTTTCTTTTTTCGTGTACATTCTTCGTGTTTACTCACTCTTTAGCAATTTTTTATACTTCCACCCTTCATGTGTAACAACTACTATGTTTTTAATAAATGTCAGGATTATTTTAAACAGCTGCACAAGAGCACACCAATAGCGAGAAGTTTATTTACAATATTAAGAAAAATTTGGCTAATCCAGTCTTTATTCATACGGTGGACTTCAGATCTAATTCTCACCGGGCATTGTCCGCCTACATTATTTGTTTAGACGTCATTGGGCGTTCTAGAATAACCAATTACTTCATATGAACTTCATTATTTCATATGTCCTAAGGTATGTCTAAATAAAAACGTTCTTCCTTCGAGAACTGTCCCTGCAAGCACAGGATACAAGTGCGTGGAGCGTAGAGCTATTATGTTTGCTTTTATTGTCTCTAATTGAAGTTAGGCTTCAGACATGTTGAGCATGCTTGCGGCTATGTTGGATGCTCTTCACCGTGGTCATGCCTTACATTCTGTTTCCATAGTGATGTTTTCGTTTAGCAGAGTATGTGTTAGTTAAACGTAATCAAAGACGATAACTTATGTACTATGAATATTAAAAATTTTCAGACAATATTTTTTATTATTTTCCATCGCTCAAAATTATTTTCAAATAGTTTATCAATATACAATTACTTTTTACTATATTTTTACCACTCTATCTGTATATCACTTTATTAGTAAATGGATATTTACTTTTAAATGTTAAACTGTCGCATTTACAAAATTATTTAAATCATTGTGTTATTATACCGGATGGACTGCGAAAAAATACTCAATTTCCTCTTCCAGGAAATATGTTATATGGATTCGTACTAATTAGATATTTGAAAGAATATGGGAACTGTAAAACCACCTTAGGTCAATTTGAAAAAAAAAATAAAAATTTCAGAATAACTTCGATTTTTGGAAAAGTTAAAAAAAAACGGTCATTTGAACATTAATTTAAAAAAATCAGTTAAATATAAATTACTATTTTATTTCAAATATTTAAAATCTTGTGAACTCCTTCCTTTTATACCTAATGCTCCATCTTTGTTTCTGACACTGGTCACTATAAGTAGGGACTGTTGAAAATATTTCATAGTGTGATAGTTTTGAGCAACGTAATATTTCTGGCTTGTGATTGGCTGTTGGTCCTGTGACATCTTGGGTTATGTATACATATATGGGAGCTGCGCGAAGTGTCAGTTTTTCATCTTATGCGTTAAGATATGAAACCCAGTTAAAGTATAAACATCACAAAATATCACCCATGGGACTCGTATATTGAACTTAACCTAACCTCACACGTGTTATGCAGATATTACATTGTATCAATTATCGCAATTCAAGATAGCTGCCATAACTCCTATTGCAAGAGTGAAATTCATCTAATTACGAGTATCCTGTAAGCTCTGGTCAACAAGAATACAAACGAGCGAGATCAGATCCAGAACTTTTGTTTGCTATGTATAATGAATTTACTTCTTCCCCCTCCCCATTACGATCTATCTTTTTTAAGTGACGACATACACTCTCGTTCTGCTCTCAGGTCTAGGAAAAAATGAGTTTGTAAGTATCTGGTTTATTGTCTTTTTCGGTATCACTTATCAGCTTTCTTACGACTTGATGTCAACGAGTTAATTTATTGTGTAATTTCCACCTGCCTACTTGAACTATCGAACATGCACACTTTCATGTTTCCTGTACATGGACACTAATTCTGTCCATGTTCGAGTTCGAGATTAATACGACGCAATCGTGGACGTCTGGTTTTTCGTCGAATTCGACATGTTTGACTACCCAATAGAGCATCTCTGCTACTCGACAAGAAAAAAGTAGTGTGCTAGTTTAAGCTAGAGCGCAACAGAAATATAATTGCTCAATTCATAGGCCTCTAAATCAAACTATATTGGTATTAAGTAGAAAATCTTCACCTCTATAAAGCAAAAATCATCCCAAAGTGTGTGGTGCAAATCAAATTTTAATTTACCTATTCGGTATTACAATAACTGCAAACAATATGTGTAAACGTGAGTATAAAACACAATGTCAACATTTACTATAATAATAAATGGCGAGTCGGGGACAGGCCTCCTAGCCTCGGAGCTCGAAGACGTCCGCCAACTCGGTTGACGTCATAGCCGGGGACGCAATCGGCAGCCTGAGGCTGACTGCCCCAGGCCACTGTTATCGACAAAATAATCTGTTTCGCAACAAAATTCAGTGCACAAATAATTTCTGATTTTCCCAAAATCGCTTTTGTACAAACAGAAATTCCAAAAGTGTAAAAATGTCCTCCTAGAGTCTTCAAATGAGCAAATCGAATGCGAGGCTCCTCGATGCCAGAGCCAAAAAGTAATCTAAGCAGCAAGCTTAAATTACTGCTATAAAGCAATTATTAGCTTACTATCCAATTTCGTCTAAATGATGTAAAATATTCCAACTTATATTTTAATGCTGGATAAGTATTACAGCTATCAAACGTGTCTGCACGGAATCTCTTTTGTCTGTCATTTCGTAAGACAATGTTACATAAACAAAAAAAATTTTTTGTCATATATCAGGAAACAATTTACCTATTCCTACCAAATTCAGCAGATAAGTAGTACTGTTGTAGTTAATGTAAAATTGTGTGTTGTAAGGGGATCAATGATATATATTCAAAATAGCGACAATATATTTATTTATGTTTGGTACACTCTAATGTCAAAACTGTGCTATCAATTTCAACTTTACTTTTGTATGCTGGGAGTATTTATTACAATTATAAAAAGTGTCTACACCAAGTCTCTTTACTAGCCATTTTTTAACACAGTTTCAATGAAAAATAAAATTTTTGTCAAACTTCTAAAAAACGAACAGATTAACAAATTTAGCAAATAAGTATTACTATGGCAAGCAATGTAAGCTGATATGATTTTAGTGTGAAATATACTACTTTTCAAAAGCAATATACACTGAGGTGACAAAAGTCATGGGATAGCAATATGCAAATATACATATGGCAGTAGTATCGCGTACAATATGTATAAATGGGAAGTGCATTGGTTGGGCTTTCATTTGTAGTCAAGTGATTCATGTGAAAAGGTTTCTGACAGGATTATGGCCGCACGACGGGAATTAGCAGACTTTGAACGTGGAATGGCAGTTGGAGCTAGACGCATGGGACATTCCACTTCGGAAATGGTTAGGGAATTCAACATTCCGAGATCCACAGTGTCAAGAGTGTGACGAGAATACCTCATTTCAGAAATAACCTCCCACCATGGACAACGCAGTGGCCAATCGCCTGCACTTAATGACCGAGAACAACGATGTGTGCGCAGAATGGTCAGTGTTAACAGACAAGCAACACTGTGTAAAATAACCTCAGGAATCGATGTGGAACGTACGACGGACGTGTCCGTTAGGACAGTGTGGCGAACTTTGGCTGTACTGGGCTATGCCAGCACAAGACCGACTCGATTGCCGTTACTAACAGCACGACATCGCCTGCAGTGCCTCTCCTGGGATCGTGACCATATCGGTTGGACCCTAGACGTCTGGAAAGCCGTGGCTTGGTCAGATGAGTCCCGATTTCAGTTGGTAAGAGCTGATGGTAGGGTTTGAGTATGGCGCAGACCCCACGAATCGATGGACCCAAGTTGTCATTAAGGAACTGTGCAAGCTGGTGGTGGCTCCATAATGGTGTGGGCTGTTTTTACATGGAATGAACTGGGTCCTCTGGTCCAACTGAACCGATCATTGACTGGAAAAGGTTATGTTCAGCTACTTGGAGACCACTTGCAGCCATTTATGGACGTCATGTACCCAAAAAACGATGGAATATTTATGGATGACAATTCGCCATGTCACCGGGCCACAACTGTTCGCGATTTGTTTGAAAAACGTTCTGGACAATTCCAGCAAATGATAGGGCCACCAAGATCACCCGACATGAATCCCATCTTAAATTTATGGGACATATTCGAGAAGTCAGTTCGTGCACAAACTCCTGCACCGGCAACACTTTCGCAATAAAGGACGTATATAGAGGCAGCATGGCTCAATATTTCTGCCGGGGACTTCCAACGACTTGTTGAGTCCATGCCACATCGAGTTGCTGCACTTCGTGTGGCAAAAGGAGGTCCGACACGATATTAGGTGGTATCCCATTCCTTTGGTCGCCTCAGTGTATATCATATATTATCAGCGGATGTACATCCGTGAGGAACTGGTAAGCACTTCCGCTCTTGAAACTATGTCAAAGGTCAAATCTGTTTTCGTATATGTTAAAGGGAAATGTTGTGGGGTAGTTAATTTAGAACGTTTAATAACTAATATGGAAACCCGATGGTGAAATGTGCGGGAACGTGAGAGAACCATCATCCTTCCTATCAAATACTTCATCAACACAGTTGTCATAGTCATTATCATCAATGCTATAGTCATGATCGTCTTCACCTCTTGTTTCATCCTCAATATCATGTTTACTTTTTTTCGTGGGTATCACATGGTCACCATCAGTATTTATCGCCGACAACTGTTTATTTTGGAGTTCTTCGACTTCATGCTAATGTCTGAAAAGTGTACATTCCACACATACCGACTCTATCATGCCCCGTAGGTCTCTCATTCCGTCATTATAATTAACTGTCTCGTCTTAATCGTCTGTGGAAACAGTACCCATCGATACAGCACGGGGTATGGCAACATCACTGGCTGGTTCCCAGTAGACAAACCCTTCCAGATCTTGATGTGTTCCTTCATTGTATCACCTTGCATAAACTGTTGACGCGTTACGGGTACAGAGGATAGGAATTACGCTGTATTCACACCCTGAGAATAACCCCCTAGATGTCCCGAGATATAAGAATACGCTGGGATGTACCGCAGCTGAAGGAAAGAGGGAAAGTCCCGAAAATTAGCTGATATAAGCCCTCTGCGAAGGAAACAGGATAACCCCCTGGACGAGATACTGCCGACACAGCTGCTGGGAACCCCCGAGGTGCTTTCTACACCCCGCCCTCCACCATAGTTTGAGCGAGCGAGTCGCTGTCGAGACCGAAATCCTATACAAAAAAAAACGTGCGAGTTACGCCGGGGAAGTCCCTGTTTCTGTCGACACAAATCGCTGACAGCCAATTTGAATATATCGACAGATGGGTTAAATTCAGGAGCAGCCAAGGCGAGCTGTCATTCAGTTGTGGTCATTCAGTCGCGACGCGAGCGAGCATTCAGTTGTCGTCGGTCGTGAGCAGTCGTTCGAGAGGAGTTGTTCAGCCACGAAGCAAGACAGAGAAGGCAATTAGGCAAGCGGCTGTCACACCAATGGGCCGGAGTTCAGGGCCGGTCCAGTCATTCAGTCGTGGTGATTCAGCCTTGAGCAGTGATTCAATGGTCGTCATTCTGTCGTAAGCGAGCATTCAGTTGTCGTCGGTCGTGGGCAGTCGATCGTGGACCGAGAAGGCAGTTAGGCGAGAGGCAGTCATATCAACCGGCCAGAGTTCGGGACCAGCCCCAGGCAGTAATGTACAATCAGTTGTTCACAGTCAATTGTTCGGGAGCAATTATCACCAGCCGAGACGGGAGTAGTTCGGCGGTTCAGCCGCGAGACGAGATAGATGAAGCCGAAACGGGAGTAAACAGTCGTGTAACGAGAACAGTGCCAAGAATATGGGCAAATTCCCGGAAACGAGTGGTAGCCTCAGTCCGAGTGGCGCCGTTCCCCGAGAAGGCAAGTAGTGAGCCAAAACTTCATGTGTAAATTCCCGAGACAAGCCCAGTAAAAGTACCGAGAACTTATGAGTTCATTTCCGTAACGTAGTGGCAGTTTCCGAGGTTAGAAATGCAGACAGAAACGCGATGGCCAGAAGAAAGACGAGGAGGAAGCAGTCTCCAACCAGAAGGCCTGCCGGGATCGCAAGGAAAGTGCAAGTCACGGGAGAACCCTAATCCCATACTTCAAAAAGAGACCGTTAAAGCCGCAGGAAATGCCAACGTAGTACAGCACGTCAACGAGAGCCAGTCCGAGGGCCCGAAACAGGGCCACCCAACTCACCATGCCTCAGCTACCAACGAAGACAACTCACCAAAAGCCGCAGTCACAGATAAGTAGAGAAAATTCTCCCTTCAACAAACCTTCCCAGACCCAGAGTATTCAGTTCACCACCCCTCCAGGCTTACGACTAGAGGGGGGCTCAGTCTCGCCAGGGTGTGTAATAACTATGTGACCTTCTGATCAATAAAATCCTGGTGTGTTAAACAACTGAGAAAACGAGTATTTGTTTACGACATCCTCAGGTGCCCTTAGTCAGCACCGAAATAATTTAACTATATGAACTACTGGCCACCTCCTGTATAACTCAGGTGGCCGAGTAGCGACACTGTATGTGGTAATTGTCGCAATGATTCATCACACAAGTTCCCTCGTCATCTGCGAACATTTTTTGTAGTGTATTAACAGGGAGTAACGAAATCATTAAATGATTTTTCTCAGTGGGCGAAAAAAAACAACATTTATAAGACTTGATGTGTTTATTTTAGTAATCACGTCGAGTGATCTGTCTGGAACATTTATAGCAGGTAAGAAAAGCCTTACATCGGTTCTTCAAACAGTCGCTCTTCTTATGTTACCGCGTTTTGCAACTATTACTGCCTGACTTGGTACAATAACGACATTGTTTTCCATGTTATTTTTGAGCATTCGTTAAAGGTCTGCATGAAGTCGTACATGATATTTTCGACTTCACATCATCAGTGCGTTGCATGGTCTTCAAGCATCGAAATCATACACTTATATCCTGCCATCTGACTCTAACAGACAAACTCTTGCAGATAGACTCTTGCATACAGTCTCTTGCAGAAAGGCTCTTGCAGACAGGCTCTTGCAAACTATCCCATGCAGACTGACTCCTGCCAAGATGTTACTTATTTGCCAGTTTAACAACAAATAACGTATGAAGCATAAATATATGCATTTATATGCATATAATTCACCGCGTTCATTAAATGTCGTGTTGGCTATCAGCCATTTTTATGGCACATGACCGATGCTGTTTTACAAGCTATTGCCCGACGAATTCTCGAGATAAATTAACAAAAGCTAGATAAATCACCATCGAAACCGCGCATTCGTGATGCTGCCCATGATAGTCTTCTTAACACCATCCGATCGTGACTCGCACCGGCAACACACTCGCCAAAATCTTCGTTCCCCAAATGTTGGCGAGTGTGTCGTCGGTTCGAAAAGTGGTGTTAAGAAGGCAGACGAAGTCAAGATCGCTCACTACGTATTTACCGAAGACACAAATGAACTTATTGATAAACTTAGATATTTGATTAGTCTTTAAAAAAAATGCTTTGCTATCTCATGCATGGTTGATATATCTTCAATTTTCGATGAACTGAAGGATCTGGGTTATATTAGACTGCTGGCTACTATCCATGATCTGCAAAATTCTGAGAAATGTAAAGATGGAATGTACAAAATAAAAATATAATGTTTACAATAAGAAAATAAATTAAATCTGTGTGTACATAGTGTGTTTATTTTCTTATACAAATCCTGCTGCTCTGACAGACTCATTAATTCAGCGGTGTAAACAACCAATTCAGAGAATCTGTTTTAGATAAAATGTATGTGAGTGCATACAGGAGGAAGGCTATTGCTCTATTTGAAATGCTATGACTTACTAGGGTTGTTTAAAATGGATACATTCTATATTTCGAACGAATTAAATAAAGGGGAATATATTTGAGGAATGTTTTGTAACTAGTTGGTTGGTTTGGTCAGCTGGTCTTGTATGTTGGTCTTGTAAGTTAGTATTACGCTTTCGTATGGTCAGCTCTGGTTGAAATATTTTGCGAATATTATGCGAAGTTTTTTTGCGAAAAGGTTAGCTACGAAACTCTTATTAGAAGACTTCTTTTTTGAGAATTTCTAACATCGTTTGATTGTATAAGTGGGTGGTATGACAGGTTAGACATTAGACATGTCAGTTGATCTAGCCAGTTTTGTAGGAACTGGTCTCATCAGGAGTTTGTCTTGGGCTCATTCAGTCTCGTTAGGAACCAGTATTGGATGGAGTTAGACTTGGGTGGAGTTAGTTTTGGTTGGAGGTAGTCTTGTGTAGAGTTAGTCTTAGGTGGAGTTGGGCTTGGGTGTAGTTAGTTTTGGGTGAAGTTGATCTTGGGTGGAGTCTGTCTTGGGTAAAGTTAGNAGGTGGAGTTGGGCTTGGGTGTAGTTAGTTTTGGGTGAAGTTGATCTTGGGTGGAGTCTGTCTTGGGTAAAGTTAGTCTTGGGTGGTGTTAGCCTTAGGTGCAGGTAGTCTTGGGTGGAGTTAGCCTTGGGTGAGTTTTGTGTTGCGTGGAGTCAGTCTTTGGTTGTGTTAGTCTTGCATGGAAGTAGTCTTGAGTATATATAGCCTTGGGTGGAGTTAGTCTTGGGTGGCGTCGGTCTTGTGTGTAGTCAGTCGTTAATTAGCATTGTTAGTCGGTGTGGTCCCTTGTGACCAGCTAGTAATTTACAATTGTATGGGCTGTGATTTTTCTCGATTTTTCGATTTCCACCTCACTCGGGTAAGATCAAGATCAGCACCAAACATGATGACTAAATCGACAGCTCAACTGGGGACGAAATCGATAATATATATTAGCATCACCTTAGTGTAATTTTACCCGGATTTGTATTTTTTTAGTTTTTTTTTTTTTTTCTAATTTTTGGGAATATTTTGGAATTTTTTTTAAACGCCATCCTAGGTCAAGGTCAAAGGTAAAGGTCGAGGTCATCAACATCTAACATGGTTGACGAGATAGATACTGGCAGAATGGCGAGGGCAAGTCGTGTCGGTAGCTTAGTCGATCCACTACATCGAAGCCCGGACATCCTACACGTGCATCTTTAAATAATCTTTTAATTTTTATTTTTTATTTTTTTTTTGTATCCATTGTTTTGGGATTTTAAAATTATTCTGCATTTTCTTGCGTTGAAGGTTTTCCAAGGTTATGGCTACAGGGTTTAAGTCACGGGTCAATATCAAAGATAACCTGTATCCAATATGGTGGTCGGGTGACATCACAACATCGCGTCAGGCACCTGGCTCCTACTCCTGTATCCTTTATGCCCGACTCACCATTTTCCTTCACTCAAAACTAATACAAATTCTGAAACATTCTTTTTCCTTAAGAATAATTCGTTTGTTGTAAGTAACATTTGTTCTTATTATTTATTTGGTTATATTATGATGATGTAAAAATTCTATGTTGGGGGCCTGCTGGTATTCACTGTTATATCTTTAAAAAAAATTAAATGTTGAGAAACATCTGACATTTTTACGTAAAATATGAGAAGTGTATTACATATATTTGTGTAAAATGATATTGTTGTTTGCAGGGTGTAAAGTGTCAGTCGTGTGTTTTAAAAGTGGTGGTTTACCTGTGATTTGCGTTATATTACCTGTGAGATGCGTGAACGATACAGCTGACGGTGTTGAAATCACGTTCGTGCCTGACGTAGCCTCGCGTATGACGTCAGACGTGCTACTACCGCGGCCGTTGTTTGCATCGTACTCCGGAGGGACTGTGTAAGAGAGGGTTCGTGATGTCATACAGGTTGCTGCTGGCCATTACATGGGGTACCGTTGTTCTAAAACTCATAAAGAAACATCTTAACAAAATGTCTTCCAGTTTGTTTTTAAAAAAACTGCGTTATAATTACTTTTAAAGATTAGTAATGCCCTATGTTTTATGGTGGGTAGGATATTATTTAAAATAAATCTAGGATTTTAATTTTTTTTTTAGAGGGTGTGTCTGACATTGGAAACTGTATGCTGAGATCTGCTTTAAAAATTCTGAATTGGCTTTAGAAAAAATATTTGTCTGGCAATATCTGTATGATTACTTATGCTACAAATATGTAGTTAAACTACAGGTTTGAAAGTAAAGCGTAATGTCATACAGATAGCGGTGTGCGCGAACAAAACTCTAAATGAATAAATTTTGTTAAAGATGAACGACAATATATATTGGACAATACTTAAATGCTCAGATTAATCAAAACAGTAATAGGGTATAAGTTAGCAAAAGAGATTAAAAGAGAGAGAAGGAATTATAAATAAATTTTAATAGCAATATTACTTCCACACACAAAGATGTAGCACACGGGGAGTTGGGGAAAATCTGCACTCAAAGACTTACGCGAGGAAGGTCAAAAGTGGAAACTGCCCTCGTGGTTCACTTCCAAGGTACTAGTTAACAGAGAAAATAGACCCACAGCAAAAGTCCAACGCATCCCAGTGCGCCCTTGCTGCTTGAAACTCTGTCAAGGACAGTAGAGCACAGAATAGGCCGTTCTGGTGGTTCACCACGCCACCAGACGCCCAAAGATTTGTTCCACTTCTCGCGTGAAACGGAAAGAGTTTTTCGACCTTCTGTATGAGTACATACTCCTATCAACTGCGTGAAATGTATATAACCTGCAACCTGAATGTCGCAGTCAAAATGGGGTTTTTTCGATCATAACTACCATCCTGTAAAATACCCTTGGCATTCCACACAACTTTTCCTTCTTCACGTCGGATTCATTCTGCCTGCGCTCTAATGAAATTGACTGGCACGGCGTGTCTCTAGCACGTCTGAAGCCATGGGGTTTTCTAAGTCCCTGGATCACAGAACAGCGTGAACTCAACGGTATTAATTCTGCCCCGTGTTCGTTATGCAATGAAAATATTGGGAGTAATGTTATAATTTTGGAAATAACAGGAACATAAATCTATAACAGTAAACTTAAGTTTAAAGCGTGTTAAAGTGCGCTCTGCCTGCTTGTCTCGTAAATATTCTGCAGGTCAATACAAACAGTGGTTCGCAACGACGGACCTGAAAACACACACCTGCCTTCAGTTTGAAACATGTGGTATGTCGGATGGAGGGGGGAGAACAGAGAGAGGTTGTAGGGATGTGCAGGTGGTGGTAATGAATAAAGGGGATTATACCTTGTGAGTATTGCTAGTTAGTTGACAGATTGATTGATATATGGATCGTCTCATCTAGCTCTATAGTCGACATCTTATTTTGCAGCCGCGATGTCTTCCGATGCTCCAGAGTCAACGAAGGCTCTGGCTGTGCAAGACTCAATGGTGTCTTTGGCAGTAGCACCAACTTATTCTGTTAGACCACCTACAGCAGCACCACCATCGCTTTCAGTGGGTGTGGTACAACCAAGGCCTTCGACTTTGGGTGGACCACCAACAACAGCGCCACCATCACTTTGTTCGGGTGTGATACCACAACGGCTATCGACGTTGTGTGGACTGCCTATAGCAGCTCCATCAGCATCGTGGCCCAAGCCAATGGCATGTAGACTTCGATGTACATACTTTGACGAAGTCTTTGGGAATAGCAGCAATGATAGACGACATGAAAATCATAACATGAATTCGTCCTTTTCAACATATAGGTGTGATAAGTGTCTTCATCTGTTTGCTTGTACTGGCAATCTATACAAACATTTGGAAATATTTCAAGGCCTTGTTCTTCTACTTGCATCTCGACCTAGCACAGTAAGTGGTAATGCGATTATAGCACCATCGGTAAGTGAGGATATGCATGTGAATTACATTAACAGTTCACTGCTTAAGTTGACTTTAACATGGCGCTACGGCGATAAGACCCCCAGTAGAGGTAGAAATATAGGTCGACACGAGAATAGTGGAAACTGTTTGCAGAAGACATTAGACATTCAATAGAACGAGTTTCACAAGACATATAGCCACCATGGCGAACAGTGGTGTACACCTTCGACTCGAAAATCTGTCCATGTTCTAAGCAAACCAAATGCTAATGGATTCGTGCTGAAGGAATCCACTTTCCATGGCATTCGTAATATATATATATTGNAATAATTAAATAAATAAACTTACAGAATAGCTGGAAAACTCTGAATCTCTCAAATACAATATAGGGTTGGTTGGAATGTACCTACTCGAAACCAGAACCATACCACGACGAACATTGTAGAAAGGCATTAATGACCACAAATGTGCCTATGTTTAAAGCATATGAGATCAAAAAATGTTGAAAACAGCTTAAAAAGGTATGCTGCAAAGAAGTATAACAAATCATGAATGGTTCTGGTTGGACACTCGATTCGGTTGATAATCTACAGCTCAGAACGAATGTATACCATCCATTTACAAATTAGTATAATGTTCTGTTCTTGTCTTCGAAAATGGTTGCAAAGAAATATTCGTATGTATGTATGTATGTATGTGTGTATGTATAATTTTGTAAAAAAAAAAAAACTAAATCTCGTGTATTTAATTTATTTTAAAACCCCATTGCAAAATGTAATTTCTTTATATAAGATCATTGACTCTAAAAATCTATTATCAGTAATATAGGAGAGATTTATATGACATTTACATAATAATCCAAGTTTCGGGGCCATCATAGCCAACAGGTTTGGAAATTGACTACATATGCGCTTTCTATTGATATATGCTAAAAACACGAATAACCAGAACACTCAAGTTGCCAGTACTGAAAAGAATTGTTAATGGCACAATCTGGTTGTGAATAGACGACACTTGTTCAGCGTGGGTGGAGGGATGATTTGTTATGTAAAGTCAACGATTAATAGGAGTGGTAAAAGCAGTAGGTAGACTGACCGATTATATTGCCTATGAAATCTATAGGTGGAGTGAAGGCTGGACGACTAAACAGACAATAAAAATTGTGGTCGGTTAGTCATCTACTGGTCACCCCATAAGGGGGACGGGTGCTCTGTGGATCTCTGTGTGTACGAGAATCGAACCCTGAAGTGGGTGAACTGAAGGCAACGAACAAAACATGTAAATCTTTAATAAATTATTTTAGAAATGTAATATTGAAATAATTTTATCATCACTTTTTTTCGGGTTTTATTAAACTATTTATAAATGTACCCTTACAATTTTTTTATGAATTTAAAATTAATTTTTTGGGAAATTTNTCGGGTTTTATTCAACTATTTATAAATATACCCTTACAATTTTTTTAGGAATTTAAAATTAATTTTTTGGGAAATTTCAATATTTTTTTAAGATTTTCCCCCGATTTCTACGTCTGGGAAGGTGGAGTAAGTGAGTGAATAGATTTAGGCGGCTTCTAACAGCGAGATATTGAGAGCCTGTGAAGGTTATTGAGGTAACAGCGCTGGAATGAAGAGGCGGGGGAAACCGTAGATCCCCGAGAAAAACCGCCAACCAGCTGCATCGTCCGGCATTATTACCACATGCGAAAATCCAGGAGTGACCCGGCTGGGGATTGAATCCTGTTCGCCTTGGTAGAAGGTGAGTGGGCTAACTGCTTAGAGGGTGGTAGAGGGTCTGACATGGGTGGTGTGAAGGATGGTGTTGTGAGGAGGAGGGGATGTGAGGGAAATGTTGGATGTTTTTGGGCGAGGTACCATGACACTGATCCGCCTGATCCACTGGAACTGGCTCGGAGAACTCGATTCCACTGTTACTGCTCTGAGGACTTTTTGGCTTTCGCATTGCGGAACCTTGAATCCACTTTGCTCATTTAAGGACACAATCAGGATATTTTTCCAATTTTTTTTTTAGAAATGATTTTGGGAAAAATATTATTTTGGGTCAAAATCATTAGTTATTAATGGAATTTTAATGGTAATAAAGGTCAATTTGTAGAAGAAAAGGACCACGTCAGACCGCCGAGCATGACTCGAGCTGTGACGTCGAGTGAGTTGGTGGATGGCAGCAAGTTCCGATGCCATGATTGCTGTCGCAGACTCGCCATTGATATACTACTTTATTGTATAAAAATAATATAAAAAATTTAGCTTTGTGTTTCCAGAATACAAGCGAATCTTATGTGACTATTGTAACCCGCGTTGTTTTATAGCTATGTAGAGTAAATTTTTGCAATTTGCAACTATAAAGCTCTGGGTATGTGGCCCCGAAGCATATCCATAAACATTTGTAATAGGCACTGGTACCTTAGTTGTTTTTAAGATGTTAATAAGTCAACATTGAATAGAAAACTCACTCTCACCGTCTACTAAACTGAATTGGTCGTTCGAAGAATAGTTTTGAGAAATAAGTGACGAATGTTTGAGGAATATTTGAGACATTTGTGAGAAACGAATGGACTGGAGAATATTTAAGAAATACGCGTAGAATTAACGAGTTGTGTACATTGGGCAAACGTTTCATAACTTATATGAAATCAACTAGTCTTATAAAACTGCTTACGGCATAATGAATCCCGTGGATTTATTCGGGTTGGAACTGGCCTGGCAAGTTCCAAGTTACAAAAACCCTAAACTAACTGTTCTCTGAAAAATGTACGACATCACCTTTTTAAGTTTGTAGTTGTCATAGTGGTTGTGATATGTTTAAAACATTACTATAAAAATGGTTGCCACTTCGCGTAGCGAGGCTTGACTTATTTGTAATAATTATCTTTAAAAAGCTAACTACTTCACATATTATTAAAATAACGATATGACGTAATTACTATCGAGTAAGTACTTAATTCTGACATCATTATCACATGTCTTAAAGAGATAATATCTTATATATAGTACTTTTTGTATATACTTGGAAATAAACCATTAAAAATAGGAAAGTCTGTATTGAAAATCTGATAAGGCAGTATATGGGTATCGCGTAATAAGAAGCATGTGAGTCGTGTACTTATTACTCACCATGGCCGATGTCCAACAAAAATGAGACAATAAACCTGTTCCATGCCTCAAATCTGGTATCCTGTACTTGAAGGATCACGTAAGAGGGTATGCAGGATTAAAGTTCCAATAGCATGCACAGTATTCCGTAACGCATAATAAAGACTAAAGAAAAAATATAACTATTAATAAAGAAGTTACTTAACTATTAGATTTAAAGTCCGCATTTAGAATGCAGAGAGAGGATATGCAGTATTTCGGCAATGTTCTTTAATGAACATCTGAAAACATTCGGCCCTTTCGCACATGTCATAATGTGTAAAGCAGTTTCTAATGCAAACCCAAGTTGTATGTAGTCATACCTGTGTTCGAGACTTGAAACCAATAAATAATTTTTCCTCTGTTTAACATAAATTGGAGTACCTTCATACGAGTGATGGGTGGATATTTAGAAATATGATTGACAGTAAATAAACACAAAAGAAATTCACGAAGAAAAAGAATTAAGTGACGAATTGCTTCTTTATTTTCACATAAGGAAACCACGGAGCGAGCAAGATAAATTAAATACGTTGTTAAAACACGGAAATAGTGTCAAAGCAAATAAAAATCATTTTTAAAAATAATTCTTTCTTGCAGACTGGTTAGGAACTTTATATCCATACAACATTACTGCCTCCTCTGGTTGGTAAAAGCTCTACCGACATGGACTTAAGACAGTCATTGAAGGGTATGTTTCTAAGCCAACTACTGGAAAGCCGAGGGCACTCCCGTGCTGACCCAAAACAAGTGAACCTTCATCCTTCTTACTCCCTTTCAAACACATCGATCTCTAAACGGTTGTATATTCTAACTTGAAACAAACTTGCAAAATATTGCCATGCTACATTTGGAGATTTCCAAAGTTGATTTTGATATGCTACGGCTACACTGAAAATTAATGTAGTACTATTGTGAAAATTTGTCAGGGTTCGATCCACGGGCATTTTGCTTCTGTCTATCTGCCTGTAAAAGAAACCTGAATGCTTTTCGATCGAATATCAAGTATATCAAAGAGGGCAAATACAAATGTCATAATACATTTAGGGTGATTACCTGCAGTTACTCGGTATCCAGTGTTGGTAACACGGTTCTGGTTTGTAATTTATACTTCGTCTTTCATGGGGTTGCGGTGGTGTAGTGGTCAGACTACTCGCCTCCCACCTAGTCTAACTGGGTTATATTCCCGGACGGGCCTCTCCCGGATCTTCGCACGTAGAATCGTGCCGGACGATGCCTCTGGTCGGAGGGATATCTCCGGGATCTCCCGTTTCCCTCACCCTTGCATTCTGGCGCTGCTCCATGCTCACCTCGCTTCAACATCATCGGCTCTCGACCTCGACGGCTCCTAAGAGCCGCCCAAATATCTCCACTCTCCATTCGGCTTGCATCGAAATATTTTTTTATCTTTATTGGAGCAAGTAAAATTTTTTTCCACAAAGATAAATAAAATAATCTTTTTCCGCAGTTATTTTAACACTAAAAAAACCATATCGTATTTCTTAATATGTAAATTTTAATAACACCATCATGGTCGTCATTAAAATGAATCATAAAAACTGTTACAAAAGTTCCTAATTTGCAAAAGTTTATATTTGAATTTAACCAACATGTTTTCGTAGTAAGACCACGTAAAGAATTAATTTTCATAATTTTCTTATTATATGATTTTCAACCAAGTCCGGTGTCACAGAGGCAAACCACAGGACTCGCAATTCGGATGATCCTGGTTCGATTTTCGGTTCTGCCATCTTGATTAGATTTTCCATGTTTTTTTCGTCACTCGCTTGCTCACTACAGGCTGTGGTCGATCACATCTCTATTCTTAAATGTCTAGAGTTCAAATATACTAGTAAGTGTAAAGTACATATTTAGTTTGAGGTAGACAGTGTTCATAAGTGTGCACTTAAAGGAGGATGTGGCGAGACATATGTTGTACTGAGGCAACTGCATGTGTGTGGTGGTGTGTCGCAGGTACTGGGCGGTCACAAACGTCGACTACATCCACAACCGCAACGTTTCGCGCATCGGCGGCATGATCGTGGTGGTGTGGACGGTGGCTCTGGTGGTGTCGCTGGCGCCGCAGTTCGGTTGGAAGGACCCCGACTACCTGGACCGCATAAACCTGCAGCAGAAGTGCCTGGTGAGCCAGGACATCGCCTACCAGATCTTCGCCACGTGCTCCACCTTCTACGTGCCCCT
>NQII01005268.1:0-33084 GCA_002778355.1 Clitarchus hookeri | reverse complement strand
GCTCGGCGGGGCACCAGCGTAGTGGTGCCGGCACCGAGTCCAAGGACAAACTGGTCGCGAACCACGGCCGGCGTGACAAGAAAGAGTCCTTGGAGGCGAAGCGCGAGCGCAAGGCGGCCAAGACGCTCGCCATCATCACGGGAGCCTTCGTCGTATGCTGGCTGCCCTTCTTCATCATGGCGCTGCTGATGCCGCTGTGCGAGGCGTGCTATATCAACGACCACATGGCGAGCTTCTTCCTCTGGCTCGGCTACTTCAACTCCACCCTCAACCCCGTCATCTACACCATCTTCAGCCCGGAGTTCCGGCAGGCCTTCAAGCGCATCCTGTGTGGTGGTGGCCGTCGACACCACACCAAGAACTTGCGTGCCGGTAAGATCAAGTAGGTCTATCCCCGACCCCTCTCTACCACCGCACTATCCACGTGCCAACAATATTTTCTGTGTCGCGGACTCACCGATACACTTTCTGTCTTACAGGATATATATCTCCCTTTCATATGTAAACTGAAGATTACGGACATTATTTTACATATTAAGTGCTATCATTAGGTTGTAAATANTATCTCCCTTTCATATGTAAACTGAAGATTACGGACATTATTTTACATATTAAGTGCTATCATTAGGTTGTAAATAACTATTTACTGTATACAGTGACAATAGATGTGAATGTGATCGCTGACTTCCCGCTTTTCGCAACATTTAAAAAATACCGATAATAATGTAATATTTTCCGAACTTTATAATATCAATGGTAATGTTTTAAGATATATAATTATACTTTTATATATGTAAGAGACATTAACCGGTCAAATTTTGTTTCGAAGTGCAAATTTCATTCAGAACAAAACAATAATTTTAATAACTATGGTTTCGTTATGTTGAATGGAACGTGTAACATAGGTCTCGCTTTTAATTTTTTACGATAAAAGAGAGATATTTTGTTGCAAGTGTTTTAAATGATGATGTGGAGTATTCTGAAATCCAAAAAATTACTACCGTGTCTTTCCTAGTAGTGTGTAAATATTGGTGTACACTTTTTGAGCGTCTTTTTGTTCTGTCACTGTAAGTTTCCTCTGCATGTATAATAATTCGATGTCTGCAAACTTAAGATAATCAATGTATTTTAATTGTAATGATATGCCTAATTTTATTAGGCTATACATATTTTCGGTGAAACGGGCAAATATATCTTCTTCATAACAAGAAGAATGTGTCTAATAGATAGTTNTAGGCTATACATATTTTCGGTGAAACGGGCAAATATATCTTCTTCATAACAAGAAGAATGTGTCTAATAGATAGTTCCATTGTTCACTTCCAAACCAACGGTACCCCAACCTCACATTTTAACCGCCCCTTCATCAAGTATCTCATCTATTTGTAATTAATATTCTTATATTTTTGACGGTAAAGATATAATAAAATATAAATAAATTCCCTGTTAACTCTTTTTTGTGAATTTCAAGATTATTTGTAAAAGATTTCTACGTTTGTTTTGCTGTTCTTAACAGCTGTGAGCTTTTCCTGAATGAGTGTCATCGAACGAAATAACATTTAGCATAACGTATTAACTGTAGAGTAAATTGTAAATCATTAATCATTTTTCTTCTATATACTCAAAACACGGAGAAAGCCATGGTTCGAGAGCATATGAAATTATTCTCAAACACTTAAGAAAAAAAACTAATTTTAGCGTTTTGTGAAAATCGTGACTTAACACTGTTAGATATTAAGGAAACGTATATCACAGAAAGAGATAAAAATCATAAAACTGTTATTTCTTGGTTATCAGGACACGTTGTATTACAATTTAAAGACAATAAATTAAATTTATGTTATGACATTAATTATATTGTATACATATTTATATGGATACATATAAACGGCCCAAATTTATATGTTAATGCATAATTCAAGTGTACCTTATATATTTAAGTAAGTTTGTTAGTTTATCTGACTTGTTTGTTGGTCTAATTATCAAATTTTGTGGAAAATATTGTGAAAATATTTTTTTTTGGTCTGGAATGATGGTTGTAGAAAACTTTGTTAATTCACAAAACAATATTATTTTATTCCATATTGCTAATTTTATTGCAATAATAATACTAGGCTTATTCGTAGGATTTTTACCCATTCCCAGGGTTACTAACATGACAAGCTCAAAAAGAATTGCGTTTTGTTACAATGTTTAACCACAACTAACATAAAATAAATGTGCCAAGACATGGTGCCGAAATTGATTATGGTTGTCATAAAAACTCGCGAACGTTAAAATATTAACCAAATGTAACGATAATAGTAATAAATACATATTTTCAATATTTTTCGTGTAAAAAAATCAATAAAACGTTTGGTAGAAATTTTTATTAAAAAGGTACAAATATTTTTACATTGTTAATAATTTTAAACACATGGTAAATAACTCTCTTTGATATTTCAATTGATTCATAGATTTAAACTGGAAACTAGGACACACAATGGAATTCAAGTTTTCTGATTTTTTTTATTACATATATTTTGCAACTTATAATATTCCTTTCTACTTTCCTTTCAAAATTTATCAAAAAAAATGCTATAATTTTTGTTATACTGAATTTTAATAAAAATTAAAATTTTGGAATTGTTGCTCTACGTACAACACTAACGTAAGCCAAACTTTAGAAATATTATCCTGACGTAAGTTTAATCCAAGATTTGATTTGATCAGGAATGTGACCCAAAAGTAAAGTTTGTGCTACTACAGCTAATAATATCTCCGTCAAACTGGTTATTTATCTTTATCCGGCTTTCCTTTGTATTAAAACTATATAGAAGGCTATAGTTAAACAACAACTTTAAAGTGACATTTTGTTGTTAGAAATTAGTTAAATTTTGAACAGTTTTCAATTAGTATAAATTTTCACAAAATAAATATTTTTTTTAAAAACCTATAGGGAAAATAATTTGAATGTATTTTGGAAAAATTAAATTACTGAACAAATTTTCCTGGTACTGAAATTTCTTCTGTAGGAAATAAATTAGAGATGCTGGTGTAAAATTCTCTATTAAAAATAATTGTTTTTTAATAATATATGTCATTTTTATAGTAACTCTTACACATCCACAAGTGGCCACAGAATTGGTCATACTATGTAACACATTGCCAATAAGTTTCTCTGNTTTTTTACCTAAAAACCTATAGGGAAAATAATTTGAATGTATTTTGGAAAAACTAAATTACGCACAAATTTTCCTGGTACTGAAATTTCTTCTATAGGAAATAAATTATAGATGCTGGTGTAAAATTCTGTATTAAAAAGGATTGTTTTTTAATAATATATGTCATTTTTCTAGTAACTCTTACACATCCACAAGTGGCCACAGAATTGGTCATACTATGTAACACATTGCCAATAAGTTTCTCTGCGTATTTATTCTTCTTCTGTAGTACCACGCCTCACTTAATAACGCGTGCATGTTATGTGTACATGTGAAGGTATTCATTTATCATTGAAATGAGGACTTTGTATGTTAGGTATATAATGTAAGAGAAATATTTATATTTTCGTGATATGAATGTATTAGCATAACACTGCAAAAAGTGTGGACAAATTTAACACGTAACTTTATATCAGTGTGTATGCTTTCTTACTAAGTATATCCTTATTGTAATTCACATTAGTACAAAATGTTTTTATAACTTCGTGATAAAAATGTGTGTGTAATTTGTTAGAGGGAACGTGCTGCGTACATTATTAAATATATTTTTGAATATCGGTACTTAATTAATGCAGCATGTTTTACAGAAAATTTGATCATCGCAATTGTGTAGGTGATTTTTTTAAAGTTTGAACTGCTGTGAGATATCAGGTTATGCCTGTGTAGACCCATGCCCATGGACAAACATTGAAACTGTAGTTTTAAAACTAAATGTAACATATTTTACAAATGTTTCTCATTCAGAGTTATTAAAAATACGTGCATAAATTGTAAGGTATAAGTGTATCATAAAAGGATAATTTATGCGTTGAAGGGAGTCAACAAAATATTACTGTATAAATGTTTTAAAGGAATGTAAATACATATGTACAAAATAAATAAAATAATAACAAAATTTTACAGTTTTTTATTTTATTTTCCTTTGTCATCTGTATTAGCAACGTTACGAAAAACTCAGAGATGAGGTAAGTTATACATATCAAGAACTACCCCTGAATGTCATGCAGCCTGTGTTACTTGCTTAAATATTTTAAGGAGTTGAGACAATGGGGAATTCGAGGACTTGAGAAAAGTCTTTATGTTTCGTGGACAAAGAAGCACTTATAGGATTGCTCGTTTTCCACACACATATGTAGCCTTCAAGGCTCATCGAGGCTGCATCGCTCTTAATGCAGCTAGTTCAAAGATAACCGAAAGATTTTGAATATTCGACTTAAATTTTTCTTTTAGCCTGCAACAGGTGTTTCCACTACATACAATATTAACGCAGACTTGCATCTATTAAACGGTATTCATTATTCGTGTGAAATAATTAATATATTTAATTATTAAACAATGATGTAAATAAGCTAACAAATAGCGTAGTCAACAAACGTTTCTTCTTTAAATTTAATTAATTAATTTAATACAGACATTTTTAACACACATTAAAATCTACTTCTCTTTCAATGTTTCCATACGAAAAAATACCTCGCAAAATTTAATTAAGCTATTCCCAATATAAAATGAAAAACATTTACTGAAACTATATGATAAAATTTTACATTAACATGTTTCGAGATATAAAAAATTATTTTAAAGTGTTTTTTTGAAGTAACTTCTAATATTACTACAATTTTTTTCTTATTATAAATCTGTTAGGGTGCTAAAACCTAAATTTTCTCGAGTATAAGTTAGCTTTAAAAAAAAATNTAAAAGTGTTTTTTTGAAGTAACTTCTAATATTACTACAATTTTTTTTCTTATTATAAATCTGTTAGGGTGCTAAAACCTAAATTTTCTCGAGTATAAGTTAGCTTTAAAAAAAAGTTTGCTCTAAGGATATTTTTTGAGTAACATATGTTTTCATATTTTTACCACATAAAATTCCGTAAAAGATCAGGAAAACAGACAACTCATAAATATTTGCGAAGGGTATCCCAAGAATCCATACGCACAAACAGTTGTAACTAATAATGTTGTAGATTATTAATTGTATTTTTATGTTATATATATATGTATTAATAATAGTATCAAAAACGATATTTTCATTAAAGTACAATAAAACTGTACTGTATATTATTGTGTTATTAGCCTACTTTCCGAAAGAAAAAAAGATATGAGATTACTTTCATGTCTGTGTTTGTGTGTGTGTATGTGTGTATTTATATGTCTGTGTCAGTGTGCGTGTCTGTGCGTGTTCGCTCTCCCCTCTTCCCTTCGAACCTTTTATATTTTTGAACGCTTGAACCGAATTTCACCAATTTCAGTACACACATAATATTAAGTAATGACACCTGACTTTTATAGTTTTCAACCACGCCGAGCACTTACTTTCAAAATAGCGGTCATTTTAATATTTAGGTGTATATGTCATATCTCGGAAACCATTAAACCGAATTAAACCAAATTTTGTAATCTGGCAGCGCAAGTTATAAGCATTGAATACAGGTGTAAATATTGTTGTTTGTCCGCCTTTTCGGAAGATAAAACCACATGAAAAAATTAAGTTTGGCTTTATATTTTTGCCAAATTTAGTGCGTATCTAGTACTATGATAGGCCAGATAAATATAAATAATTTAAGCTAATTAGGCACTTATTTTCTAAATTANTAAGCTAATTAGGCACTTATTTTCTAAATTACGACTACAAATATTTTAGTTTTATTTTGTATTACTACCATACAGTTGAAACAATTTCAACCAAATTTTGTACGCTGACAGTGTCTATTACAAGCATCATATTAGTCATAAAACAACCACTTTTGTCAGCCATTTTGTAAGATACTGCCAAATTAATGAATAAAATTTTGTGTGATATCTCAGAAAACAATTGACAGATTGCTACCAAATTTGGCAAACAAGTAGTACCGCGGCAGTTGATACGTACAAATATGTTTCAAGTATGTCAGACACTTACGTGCAAAATGGTAGCCATCTAGTTATTTTAGCATAGTACACTATATCTTCGAAACCGTGTAATCAATTCCAACTTGTCTTTGTTTGCTGGGAGTACATATAACTAACATCAAATGTGTCTACACAGAGCCTTATCTGTCCTCCATTTTGTAAGATAGTAACACAGGAATAATTACAATTTTTATGTCATATCTCGGGAAGCAATTGACCGCATCCTACCAAATATAGCAAACAAGTAGTTCTATGCTAGATGATATAACTCAAGTTTTATGTATATCAGATACTAATTTTCAAAATGGTGGCCATGTAGTTAACATAGTTTTCTATATTATATCGTCGAAACCATGTTATTAATTCCAATGAAACTGTGTGTGCTGGCTGTATATATTAAAACCATCAAATATTTGCACAATAAATCNCCATGTTATTAATTCCAATGAAACTGTGTGTGCTGGCTGTATATATTAAAACCATCAAATATTTGCACAATAAATCACTTTTGTCAGCAATTTTGTAAAATAGTATCGCATGAAAAATTATAAAATAACGTGAAATATCTGAATTATCAACCGATTCATACAAAAATTTCACGAAGTATTGCTACAGTAGGTTGTGAAAAATAACATGTTTTATGTGCGCACACATGTTTGAATGGGAGTTTCATAAAAACTTAAGATTAATTTGTTATATATAGAAAACCTTTAAAAAAAAATGCAACCTAATTTTGTACGCAACCTTTATTAATTAGAAGTATCATTTATACATATAAATATCCCCTTTNAAAAAAAATGCAACCTAATTTTGTACGCAACCTTTATTAATTAGAAGTATCATTTATACATATAAATATCCCCTTTTGCCGTATTTTTTTGCATAATTGTGTTAGGTGAGAAAATGGAAGACTTTGTCATATTTCTTGAACAATTTAACAAATTTCCATAAAATTTTTATATGTTTGGAATATCTACTTAACAACTTAACAAATTAAATCAATATTTTTATGTTGACATTATCTACTCGAAACATCGTGTACAGAGCCACTTAGTGCAATTTGTGTAAGATAGACCCGTTTAAGGAAATAAGGTTTTTATGCCATATTTCGGGAACCAATAAACCGATTTTCACCACATTTTTCACACAAGTAATGTTATGGTAGGCCATGTAAGCATATGTGTTTTAAGTGGCTCAGACATTTATTTTTAAATTGGCCGTGTAAATATTTCAGGTTAGAAAACTCTATTATTCAAAACATTAGACTGATTAAATACGAAGTTGATGCTCCTAATCCTACCTCCGTGATTCAGTTGATTGCAAGCTAGCTTTAATTTACGATTTTTTTGGAGTTTGAATCCCTGTTAAGTCACTCGTATATTTTAATTGTCTTGGTACAGTTTCACATTTTCTGCTTTCATCTCTAATTATATTGATGTCAATGAGATATAAACGCCTACCTGCCATATACAATTTTATAATAATTTCACTAAAATATATTTACATCCGTGTAGAGGAAAGTAAGCTCGTTAGTTATCAGTAACTTCTTGTTTTACTTAAAATATTATAAATTTGCAATAACAAGTAAGTGTGACACTTAATTAAAATTAAAAATTTTGTAATCCTATTCTGCCTATTCTGTTTAAAATAAACGAAAATTACGTATCGATATATTCAAGAAATAATATTGCTGCAAATAGCTTGTATTTTTTTATGTAAATCGTCTTATGTATTATTTTCCGTGACGAGAAACGTATCTGTTTGAAACACAAGCACTTTAATTTTTAAAAGTAAAAAAAAATTTGTGTTAATTTTTTTTTTACTGTGGTAAACCATTGTTATAAGAAATTATTAAATCTCATCTGTATACCTAACTATCTTTCTGACCGCAGCTTCTCCTGCGTGTACTACATGAAGCAGCTACTAATTTCCTTTACCGAATGACCTCGTACACAATATTAGTGGTTCTTCCCTCAGGTGGTTGGATCACCAGTTGCTAGGTGAGCTTACTCTGAAACAGGCCACGTAGGTCTGCCCATTTGAGAAGCAGCCCTCCCACAAATATCCCTGCAACGTTAAGTGACTGTCTCTGTACCTCACTTTTAGCAACACGGACCTTGAATGGAATTTGCAGTATCTTAACTTCAAAATGTTACTTGGATGGAATGAGGGGTATACACGTTATAGAAAGCTGTTTCCCTCGTTTCGAAAATATTAATGGGGGCTTGCGCCCGAAATGTCCAGTAGTTTGGGCTGCGCATTGATGAGCGAGTTGTTAAATCAGTAGGGAACTTAAATTTCTACAACAAAGATATTAATGTTATACTCGTCTAGAATCAACGCATGCCGGTTTAGATACATAAAATAAAAACTTGTAATCTTACAACAAATTTTACGTTGTGGGTTTTCACAATTGCATTGGTTGCCTAAAACATGGTACTTTATTAAAAGACCGACAAAATAACTTGATACATGTCCGTACCTCCATGTTAACTAGGAAAATGTTCTATATTTCGTTTAAAATTCAGCGAGTACTTACGTAGCGGTAAATAAAAACCTGTTTTGAAAACGACGTAAGAATTTGCAGCAAACTAAAAAAGAAAGGAACTAAAAGAATCATCCCATTTAACAAGGCTGTAACTTTTACATGGCTGAGGATATGGCATCGCGACTAATTGTAAAATACTTATCGAAACGTAAAGTTTCTCTTGGGACATGTAGCACGTCGCCGGTTCACTTGGTTGCCGGTAGGTGACGCTCTGGTGCCAGCGCGCTCGTTCAGTATGCGTCGGGATGGCGATAACACAACAAAAAGCGTTTTGCGTTCTCCTTTTCAAAAAGTGTGTCAGTTATAACGGCACTGCGTGATTTTCGTCGAAAGTAGGGCACTGCACCTCCTACTGCGCAGAGCATCCTACGGTAGAAAGAGTAGTCTCAAGAGACTGATTGTTTATGTAAGGGTAAGTCCACAGGTCACCCCCGTGTGCTTGAACATGACGTAGAGTGCATCCGGCAGAATTTGGTACAGAGTCCACATTTGTCCACTCGTCATAGATCTGAGGACTTACCATCTCTCTTATGACCGTCTGGCGTGTTTTGCGGTGACGATTGTTTTTCAAACTATACAGGATTCAAGCCCTTCGTGATGGTGATAAATAACGACGTCTTGAGTTTTCTGAATTCATTCTGGGCATGGAGATGAACAATGAAATCTTTTGTTCATATTTGGTGTACGTGCACGTGTATGAGGTCACGTTCAATTTAAGTGTAAAAGTGCACTGCCATAATGTAAGAATATGGGGAACATGGCAGCCAGATACCATAGTCGCGTATGAGTGATACTCTCCAAAGATGAATACGTTTTACACCGTTTCCTGGGAGCAGCGGTACGGTACATTATTTTTGCTGATAACGCCGTTGCGGGCATATCTACTATATAAAAATAAGTCGGGTTTTCCTTCCTGACGCTATAACTCCAGAACGCACGAACCGATTTCNACTTCTTGTTTTACTTAAAATATTATAAATTTGCAATAACAAGTAAGTGTGACACTTAATTAAAATTAAAAATTTTATAATCCTATTCTGCCTATTCTGTTTAAAATAAACGAAAATTACGTATCGATATATTCATGAAATAATATTGCTGCAAATAGCTTTTTTTTTATAATGTAAATCGTCTTATGTATTATTTTCCGTGACGAGAAACGTATCTGTTTGAAACACGAGCACTTTCATTTTTAAAAATAAAATAAATTTTGTGTTAATTTTTTTTTTACTGTGGTAAACCATTGTAATAAGAAATTATTAAATCTCATATGTATACCTAACTAGCTTTCTGACCGCAGCTTCTCATGCGTGTACTACATGAAGCAGCTACTAATTTTCTCTACCGAATGACCTCGTACACAATATTAGTGGTTCTTCCCTGAGGTGGTTGGATCACCAGTTGCTAGGTGAGCTTACTCTGAAACCGGCCACGTAGGTCTGCCCATTTGAGAAGCAGTCCTCCCACAAATATCCCTGCAACGTTTAGTGACTGTCTATGTACCTCACTTTTAGCAACACAGACCTTGAATGGAATTTGCAGTATCTTAACTTCAAAATGTTACTTGGATGGAATGAGGGGTATACACGTTATAGAAAGCTGTTTCCCTCGTTTCGAAAATATTAATGGGGGCTTGCGCCCGAAATGTCCAGTAGTTTGGGCTGCGCATTGATGAGCGAGTTGTTAAATCAGTAGTGAACTTCATTTTCTACAACAAAGATATTAATGTTATACTCGTCTAGAATCAACGCACGCCGGTTTAGATACATAAAATAAAAACTTGTAATCTTACAACAAATTTTACGTGTTTGTTTTTCACAATTGCATTGGTTGCCTAAAACATGGTACTTTATTAAAAGACCGACAAAATAACTTGATACATGTCCGTACCTCCATGTTTACTAGGAAAATGTTCTATATTTCGTTTAAAATTCAGCGAGTACTTACGTAGCGGTAAATAAAAACGTATTTTGAAAACGACGTAAGATTTTTCAGCAAACTAAAATAGAAAGGAACTAAAAGAATCATCTCATTTAACAAGGCTGTAACTTTTACATGACTGAGGATATGGCATCGCGACTAATTGCAAAATACTTATCGAAACGTAAAGCTTCCCTTGGGACATGTTGCACGTCGCCGGTTCACTTGGTTGCCGGTAGGTGACGCTCTGGTGCCAGCGCACTCGTTCAGTATGCGTCGGGATGGCGATAAGACAACAAAAAGCGTTTTGCGTTCTCCTTTTCAATAAGTGTAAGTCATTTATAACGGTACTGCGTGATTTTCGTCGAAAGTAGGGCACTGCACCTCCTACTGCGCAGAGCATCCTACGGTAGAACGAGCAGTCTCAAGAGACTGATTGTTTATGTAAGGGTAAGTTCACAGGTCACCCCCGTGTGTTTGAACATGATGTAGGTGCATCCGGCAGAATTTTGTACAGAGTCCACATTAGTCCACTCGTCATAGATCTGAGGACTTACCATCTCTCTTATGACCGCCTGGCGTGTTTTGCGGTGACGATTGTTTTTCAAACCATACAGGATTCAAGCCCTTCGTGATGGTGATAAATAACGACGTCTTGAGTTTTCTGAATTCATTCTGGGCATCGAGATGAACAATGAAACCTTTTGTTCATATTTGGTGTACGTGTACGTGTATGAGGTCACGTTCAATTTAAGTGTAAAAGTGCACTGCCATAATGTAAGAATATGGGGAACATGGCAGCCAGATACCATAGTCGCGTATGAGTGATACTCTCCAAAGATGAATGTGTTTTGCACCGTTTCCTGAGAGCAGCGGTACGGTAAATTATTTTTGCGGATAACGCCGTTACGGGCATATCATATATGGATATTTTATATATCTGGCTGTTTCCAAATCACGAAAACATTCAGACATTTACATTTTTCAACAGAACAAAGCACCACCACACTGGGATCCGCATGTCAGAGAATTTCTCAACAATCAGTTTCCAGAACGATCGATCGGCCATGAATGGCTTACGGATCGCGCATTGCAGCACTGGCCTCCAAGGTCACCTGATCTCAGCGTATGTGAGGTTTTCTTGTGGGAGTTTATGAAAGTCACTATCTACGTGCCTCCCCTCCCAAACAACTGTGGGCGAACTACGACGCCACATAGCAACAGCAGTGGCTGCGGTAACAACTGACATGCTCGCACGACTGTGGCACAAGTTTGATAACCGTTTAGACGTATGCCGTGCCTCCGGTGGACGGAAAATTAAACATTTCTGAAAAGGTAAAATAAATTTTTGTATTGTTAAGTATTATAAAATTCACCCGAATGTTTTATAAGGGTGAATGTGAAAATTATAGCCTTGTGAAATCTGATGGATGCAAATCGTTAAACAACACTTGTCCAGATACTCGTTCTCATTGCATTCCTGAGTTTATAACCATATTGTGATATATTTAAAATAAAAATTGGTTGCGCCTTAGAAAATATTGCAAACTATGAGGCAAACATTTAACATGTGGTACTGCAGAGAAATGTTCGAACATTTTAGAAGTAACTGTCCAGGAAATCTACAGAATAGAAAAGGTACTTATACACACATGGTTACCCAAACTCCCGACACTGTAAACTCTCAAAAACTAAATGGTGAAGACTAAAATTTTTCAGAATAAGTTCAACGACAAAATAAGTCCAGTGTTAATCTATAAGAAGAACCTGAAATTGTTATACTGCATTATAACACACAATTTAGAGAATTTAGTATGTCTAATAAGTAAAAAAATCTATGATAGAACCAAGTCTTAGTGATTTTTCTATGGTTGGGTCACATGACGTTGCAGAGCTTTGCTCCATAATGCAAATAAATATATAGAACAACAACAAAACAAAGATAACTATTGTCATCAGCAGTTTAATAACCAGCATAATGCCCTAGAAGCTAATTATGTAGTTTACAGCAAGGTGAACGAAATATTTATCAACAGTGAAACCTCATTTTATAGACAATGAAAGGTACAAAAATTGTCGCAACTGGTACTCAGTATATGTATGCATTACCTCACATTATTGCACTATAATTGCCACTAGGTTCGCGAAAAATAATTATAAAGTATCTTGAGTGAAATCTAGGTAGTTGTTACAAACATCACGTAAAAATACTTACTAGGAGAATGTGCAATAAGGGCCAATTTTAAGCTGTCTGCAAACTGAAAAATGATTATGTTGTTAAGATTTTAATTCTTCTTGAAAATACNTTTAAGCTGTCTGCAAACTGAAAAATGATTATGTTGTTAAGATTTTAATTCTTCTTGAAAATACGGCAACAAGAAAACAAATATTGCTAATCCAGCCAGTTGATACATTGTCTAAATAACTGCGCCAAGTATCGTTGCATCACTTGTGATTAGCCAAGTTTGTTAGTGCTGTTTCATAATCGCCTTATGATTTAAGAAATGAAATTGTGTTTTCAAAACATTAATATATAACACGGTGTACTGGAGCAATATTTTTAATTACTCCTTTTTCTAAAAAAAAAAAAAATAATAATAATAATAATAAAAATTTAGTCGTGCCCAGTTGCTTAAGGTGGAACACGAACACAAGTTCGTACAAAGGGAGGGACACGCCTAACATTAGCAACTGGCTCTAGTTGACATACAATACGCAAATCAACACACCATCNTGTACAAAGGGAGGGACACGCCTAACATTAGCAACTGGCTCTAGTTGACATACAATACGCAAATCAACACACCATCTAGGGTAAGTGGTAAATAAAGATGGGTAAAATTAAAGGAGAGTAATAATGTTATGGAAAGTATTTATAACTATATATTTTCTTAAACATAAACCAATAATTGTATTTATTAAAACTAAGAAAACAATTTACAAACACAATATAAACACAGCATGTTGAAATTGTTGTTGGTAGGTCCGTAATACCTTTCAACAAAATTATTTCTTCTACTCGTTATTTATACTCATTTTCTGGAGTGAGCACTAAATGAGACAATTCATGAAAAAAGGAGACACCCAAAATATATCACTAAAAAGCATTCCTCTTCTAAAAATATAGCCGAAAAAAATCCAGTAGCTGATATATATTTTAATGTTATTTTAAAAAACATANGCATTCCTCTTCTAAAAATATAGCCGAAAAAAATCCAGTAGCTGATATATATTTTAATGTTATTTTAAAAAACATATCTACGCTGATAAAAATATATTTATTTGTTCAGTGGCATTAGATTTATGTAGAAAATACGTACTTTTTTTGCTATCTCTGCTTTTCAGATGATTGAAAAGTTCTCAGCTCGCCAACAAATGACAGCATAAGTGGCCATTAAGATCTTTTTCCCAAAATATCTTCGTATGGGTACAGAAAGTTATTATGACAAATAAGATATTGTTTTAAATGAAGCATAAGTTATTATTCAGAAAGAATTTATCATTTTATTGTATCATTAGTTCACTGAGAAAATAATTTTTTCAATTTTGGTGGTTCTTTTTCATGTCCAACAGGTGTTGCCATGCAACTTATGGATGACAAGCTAACGTTTAACTGGTTTATTAAAAGTTACACACCCATGTTATAAATTTATAGACGGTATTCTTTTAGTAATTGTAGTGTAATGGTCACATTTCACAGTGTGGTTAGACTACTAGTCTCCCACCAAGGCGAACCGGCTTCGATTCCCGTCAGGTGACCCCCCAATTTTCGTTAGTTGGAATCGTGCTGGACGATGCCGCTGGTCGACTGGTTTTCTCAAGTATCTCCTGTTTCTCCAGCCATTGCATTCCGACGTTGCTCCATCCTTACTCCTAGCTTCACTCTCATTGGCTCTCAAGACCTCGATGTTAATACCCGCCAAAATATCTTCACTCACTCACATTTCACATCGTATTTTCCATAGTTTTCACAATGATTTGCACCTTTCTTAGAATTATTTGAGTATAGTGAACACAAAGTTACTATTGTATTTACGTTAACTGCCAGCAATATCATACAAAAAGCGAATAGGCAAAGAAACTCTGTGTAGGCAACATTAATAGTGAAAATTGAGGCTATGTTAACACATATTTGTATTAAGAAATAAATCTTTTCACTTGAGCAACAATAATTAACAAAATGACGTCGTCACAACAGCGTGAGACTGTTTTCATAAGGAAGACCACCTAAAAACTATTGTGATACTTAAAATTACTATTTTGTTTCAATTTGTAGTTGTTGCACTTAACAAACTTCTATAGTTCCCTCTGAATTATTTTTTATTATATATATGGAAAAAGTTTTTTCAAAGTGTTTATATTGTCTGCATAATAAATTGACAATATGTTCACTGATAAGTGAAAAAAGATATTTTCACGGTGACTCCATAATTTTTTTCTTTCATGATGCACAATTTTTAAAATAAAATTCAATTTTCCAAGAAAGACTTGGCACCAAAAATTACATTGAAGCAGATGGTCGAGAATACGCTAAAATAAATTCAATGATTTTTAGAATTAGAAATGTGAAACCTTTTGACACTTATAGGATATTGAAATGATTAACAGAGTGCATTTCTCCAAATCGTACTATATCACTACGAAACATGTTGCCCGCTAAAAATTGTAAATAAACCAAAAAAACATTTAAACTAAATGTCTGGGAAACTAAGGGTATAGCTGTATTCAAAAAAGTGAAAGGATTAATGTATTTGAATACTTGAAACTCATGTCGCCCGGAATTAAACATTTACTCCAGCATTATTACAAAATTACTTTCGAAATTATTACCAGAAAATCGTCCGTTATAATTAAATTGATTCACCTGATGCATCAGAATGTCACTATTTATTAGATTATTTAAAACAATGGAAACGGTTGAATCAGCTCAGCTACGGATGTAATTAGAATCGGCAATCCCTACGCCTCAGTGTGAGTTTAGTTTTCAAAGGACCAACATAATGATTCTACAAAGCAAATACAATGATTTTTCATAGAACGATAATGGTTGGATGTTTCCTTCTAGTAGACAACACGAATTTTCAAGTGCATTACCAGTCATAATTAAAAAACTTGACGTTTTGAGTAGTGCTACTTTCTTGTGCCAAGGTGATGTTCAAGAAAACAGGTCCCGTAGAATGTATCAAATAATCTAATGCAACATGAGTGGCGTGCCTGTCTAACTGTTCAGTGCCGAACAAATAAATAGATTTTTATCAGCGTAGTTATGTTTTTTAAAATAACATTAAAATATATATCAGCTACTGGATTTTTTTCGGCTATATTTTTAGAAGAGGAATGCTTTTTANCAACATGAGTGGCGTGCCTGTCTAACTGTTCAGTGCCGAACAAATAAATAGATTTTTATCAGCGTAGTTATGTTTTTTAAAATAACATTAAAATATATATCAGCTACTGGATTTTTTTCGGCTATATTTTTAGAAGAGGAATGNACTCGTTCTTTATACTCATTTTCTGGAGTGAGCACTAAATGAGACAATTCATAAAAAAAGGAGACACCCAAAATATGTCTTTAAAAATCATTCCTCTTCTAAAATTATAGCCGAAAAAATCCAGTAGCTGCTATATATTCTAATGTTATTTTAAAAAACATAACTACGCTGATAAAAATATATTTATTTGTTCAGTGGCATTAGATTTATGTAGAAAATACGTACTTTTTTTTTTTGCTATCTCTGTTTTTCAGATGATTGAAAAGTTCTCAGCTCGCCAACAAATGACAGCATAAGTGGCCATTAAGATTTTTTTCCCAAAATATCTTCGTAAGGGTACACAAAGTTATTATGACAAATAAAATATTGTTTTAAATGTAGCATAAATTATTATTCAGAAACTATTGATCATGTTATTGTATCATCAGTTCACTGAGAAAAGAATTTTTTCAATTTTGGTGGTTCTTTTTCATGTCCAACAGGTGTTGCCATGCAACTTATGGATGACAAGCTAACGTTTAACTTGTTTATTAAAAGTTACACACCTATGTTTTAAAAAAAAAGACGGTATTCTTTTAGTAATTGTAGTGTAATGGTCACATTTCACAGTATGGTTAGACTACTAGTCTCCCACCAAGGCGAACCGGCTTCGATTCCCGTCAGGTGACCCCCCAATTTTCGTTAGTTGGAATCGTGCTGGACGATGCCGCTGGACGACTGGTTTTCTCAAGTATCTCCTGTTTCTCCAGCCATTGCATTCCGACGTTGCTCCATCCTTATTCCTAGCTTCACTCTCATTGGCTCTCAAGACCTCGATGTTAAGAGCCGCCAAAATATCTCCACTCACTCACATTTCACATCGTATTTTCCATAGTTTTCACAATGATTTGCACCTTTCTTAGAATTACTTGAGAATAGTGAACACAAAGTTACTATTGGATTTACATTCACTGCCAGCAATATCATAAAAAAAGCGAATAGGCAAAGAAACTCTGTGTAGGCAACATTAATAGTGAAAATTGAGGCTAATATTTGTATTAAGAAATAAATCGTTTCACTTGAGCAACAATAATTAACAAAATGACGCCTTCACAACAGCGTGAGACTGTTTTCATAAGGAAGACCGCCTTAAAACTATTGTGATACTTAAAGTTATTATTTTGTTTCAATTTGTAGTTGTTGCACTGAACAAACTTCTATAGTTACCTCTGAATTATTTTTTATTATATATATGGAAAAAGTTTTTTCAACGTGTGTAAATTGTCTGCATATTAAATTGACAATATGTTCACTGATAAGTGAAAAAAGATATTTTCACGGTGACTCCATAATGTTTTTCTTTCATGATGCGCAATTTTGAAAATAAAATTCAATTTTTCAAGAAGGGCTTGGCACCAAAAATTAAATTGAAGCAGATGGTCGATAATACACTAAAATAAATTCAATGTTTTTTAAAATTAGAAATGTGAAAACTTTTGACACTTATAGGATATTGAAATGATTAACAGAGTGCATTTCTCCAAATCGTACTATATCACTACGAAACATGTTTCCCGCTAAAAATTGTAAATAAACCAAAAAAACCTTTAAACTAAATGTCTGGGAAACTAAGGGTATAGCTCTATCCAAAAAAGTGAAAGGATTAATGTATTTGAATACTTGAAACTCATGTCGCCCGGAATTAAACATTTACTACAGCATTATTATAAAATTACTTTGGAAATTATTACCAGAAAATCGTCCGTTACAATTAAATTGATTCACCTGATGCATCAGAATGTCACTATTTATTAGATTATTTAAAACAATGGAAACGGTTGAATCAGCTCAGCTACGGATGTAATTAGAATCGGCAATCCCTACGCCTCAGTGTGAGTTAAGTTTTCAAAGGACCAAAATAATGATTCTACAAAGCAAATACAATGATTTTTCATAGAACGATAATGGTTGGATGTTTCCTTCTAGTAGACAACACGAATTTTCGAGTGCATTACCAGCCATAATAAAAAAATTGACGTTTTGAGTAGTGCTACTTTCTTGTGCCAAGGTGATGTTCAAGAAAACAGGTCCCGTAGAATGTATCAAATAATCTAATGCCACATGAGTGGCGTGCCTGTCTAACTGTTCAGTGCCGAACAAATAAATTTATTTTTATCAGCGTAGTTATGTTTTTAAAATAACATTAGAATATATAGCAGCTACTGGATTTTTTCGGCTATAATTTTAGAAGAGGAATGTTTTTTTAGTGATATATTTTGGGTGTCTCCTTTTTTTATGAATTGTCTCATTTAGTGCTCACTCCAGAAAATGAGTATAAAGAACGAGTNATATTTTGGGTGTCTCCTTTTTTTATGAATTGTCTCATTTAGTGCTCACTCCAGAAAATGAGTATAAAGAACGAGTAGAAGAAATAATTTTGTTGAAAGGAATTACGGACCTACCAACAACAGTTTCAACATGCTGTGTATATATTGTGTTTGTAAATTGTTTTCTTAGTTTTAATAAATACAATTATTGGTTTATGTTTAAGAAAATATAAAGTTATAAATACTTTCCATAACATTATTACTCTGCTTTAATTTTACCCATCTTAATTTACCACTTACCCTTGATGGTGTGTTGATTTGCGTATTGTATGCCAACTAGAGCCAGTTGCTAATGTTAGGCGTGTCCCTCCCTTTGTACAAACTTATGTTCGTGTTCCACCTTAAGCANCCAACTAGAGCCAGTTGCTAATGTTAGGCGTGTCCCTCCCTTTGTACAAACTTATGTTCGTGTTCCACCTTAAGCAACTGGGCACGACTAACATTTTTTTTTTTTTTTTTTTTTTTTAGAAAAAGGAGTAATTAAAAATATTACTCCAGTACACCGTGTTATATAGTAATGTTTTGAAAACGCAATTTCATTTCTTAAATCATAAGGCGATTATGAAACAGCACTAACAAACTTGGCTAATCACAAGTGATGCAACGATACTTGGCGCAATTATTTAGACAATGTAACAACTGGCTGGATTAGCAATATTTGTTTTCTTGTTGCCGTATTTTCAAGACGAATTAAAATCTTAACAACATAATCATTTTTCAGTTTGCAGACAGCTTATAATTGGCCCTTATTGCACATTCTCCTAGTAAGTATTTTTACGTGATGTTTGTAACAACTACCTAGATTTCACTCAAGATACTTTATAACTATTTTTCGCGAACCTAGTGGCAATTATAGTGCAATAATGTGAGGTAATGCATACATATACTGAGTACCAGTTGCGACAATTTTTGTACCTTTTATTGTCTGGAAAATGAGGTTTCACTGTTGATAAATATTTCGTTCACCTTGCTGTAAACTACATAATTAGCTTCTAGGGCATTATGCTGGTTATTAAACTGCTGATGACAATAGTTATCTTTGTTTTGTTGTTGTTCTATATATTTTTTTGCATCATGGAGCAAAGCTCTGCAACGTCATGTGACCCAACCAATAGAAAAGTCACTAAGACTTGGTTCTATCATAGATTTTTTTACTTATTAGACATACTAAATTCTCTAAATTGTGTGTTATAATGCAGTATAACAATTTCAGATTCTTCTTATAGATGAACACAGGACATATTTTATCGTTGAACTTATTCTGAACAATTCTAGTCTTCACCATTTAGTTTTTGAGAGTTTACAGTGTCGGGAGTTTGGGTAACCATGTGTGTATAAGTACCTTTTCTATTCTGTAGATTTCCTGGACAGTTACTTCTAAAATGTTCGAACATTTCTCTGCAGTTCCACATGTTAAATGTTTGCCTCATNTTACACATGGTAAATGTTTGGCCCATAGTTTGCAATATTTTCTAAGGCGCAACCAATTTTTTATTTT
The DNA here is from genome assembly GCA_002778355.1 of Clitarchus hookeri. Classification (NCBI taxonomy): domain Eukaryota; kingdom Metazoa; phylum Arthropoda; class Insecta; order Phasmatodea; family Phasmatidae; genus Clitarchus; species Clitarchus hookeri. The sequence goes on along the minus strand of NQII01005268.1, from coordinate 13,169 downwards.
AAATATATCACAATATTGTCATAAACTCAGGAATGCAATGAGAACGAGTATCTGGTACAAGTGTTGTTTAACGATTTGCATCCATCAGATTTACATCCAAACAGATTTCACAAGGCTATAATTTTCACATTCACGCTTATAAAACATTCGGGTGAATTTTATAATACTTAACAATACAAAAATGTGTTTTACCTTTTCAGAAATGTTTAATTTTCCCTCCACCGGAGGCACGGCATACGTCTAAACGGTTATCAAACTTGTCCCACAGTCGTGCGAGCATGTCAGTTGTTACCGCAGCCACTGCTGTTGCTATGTGGCGTCGTAGTTCGCCCACAGTTGTTTGGGAGGGGAGGCACGTAGATAGCGTCTTTCATAAACTCCCACAAGAAAACGTCACATACGCTGAGATCAGGTGACCTTGGAGGCCAGTGGTGCAATGCGCGATCCGTAAGCCCTTCATGGGCCATCGATCGTTCTGGAAACTGATTGTTGAGAAATTCTCTGACACGCGGCTCCCAGTGCGGTGGTGCTTTGTTCTGTTGAAANGTGTTTCTTATAGGATGTATATAAACTGAATACGTACACGGCATGTTTCAAAGATTAAATTAAATGTTTAAATATTATTTTCTTTGTTGCGTACAGAGTATGGAATATGCCAATATTTACAGATATTTATTGAGAAAAGTATGGTATAAATGTGATTATAAATTCAGGAAAACAGAATTGTCCTTCATTATAAAATATTTGAAAATATATTTATTCCATGTGCTTAATGACAAAGTTTCCACTTCGTTGGCCACTTTGTGCTTTTCCTAACTTTTCCGAGTTTTTATAGAATTACCTCTTAACATCTGAGTCTAATTACCTTGAAACGTTTGATGTAGAAATCCCACATTAAAATTTTTCTTGAAAAAATATTTTACCTACTTTTATTGTTGTTAAAATATTTTTACAATTCCTCAAAAATGTTAACTAAAATATTGCTGAAAATAAGCTTAATAACTAAACAAAAAACCAACGTCAGACAAACCCCATGCAGACAATGTGCAACAAATGACCAGGAACTATTGAGAGCCTAGTAGTCAATATAACGTGAGGCAACAGGCGACAAGTAGCAACTGGGAGAGAAAATTTGAGAAAAACCACAATGAACTCAACGACAAACTGCCATAATGAATCTAACAATAACACAATATTAAATTACGCAGGGTATCAACAAAAAATAAAACTCAAAGAAACACTTATATAAATTTAAAGAGCTACAACGAGCATTGCCTCCAAACTTTAAAGATAATGTAAATTAAAATTGTGCAGCAATATTGTGCAAGTAGGTAAATTATGACGCACTCTTTACATATTTCCTTATAAACTCTGCCAGTTCATGGACACCTACGACAAATACCGTGTAATGCCTATTGGATTACTGTTGTGACACCTGTTTTTTTTTTTAAATATGCGAATAGATGATATACTTCTCTAGTGATGAATCACGATCCTGACACTAATGGTTCCGAGTACATTTACCTTTAAATAGTTGAGATGCCGGTAGAAAAGTCCTCTTGATAATTATGAATATTATTCGATGTTAAAGATACAAATAATGTTTAACTCATACACTTGCTTACACTTGGTGCTTACTAGCAGTTCCGTATGTTCCGGTCGCTCTGCAGTTGCACTAAATGGTCTCATATGGAATGCTGCATTCAGAGCGGCACAGCCAACAAATATGATTACAAGTTGTTTTCGAAAAAATTATTAAAGAAACAAAATTTATATTACTCTAGTATTCATTTTGCAGTGCATACTTTTTCATGCCGCTTAGAAAAGTAATAGCGTTAAGAATACAATTTAATTACACATTAATTTTTCGGTTTTTTTTTTCAATGTTGCACTTTATTGGTGTATTGGTGAAGCCCCTCACCACCCATTACTGCTAATAAGATTCGATTTCCCGCCAAATTAAAAGTGCATGTTCGTATGAATGGATTTCGTGAGTTTTCCAAAGGTAATTCTGCTCTCCACATCATTGTTTCCATCGCTGCTCCATCATCACCTCACTTCAACCAGATTGGTAGTGAAAACCTTACTGTTAAGCTTTATCCAAAACTCTCCCTTTCATTTCTAAATTTACATGAAAAATTATATTAGCAACTTTAAAAAACATTTACATACTATAATATATTGATAGAACAACAAACTAAATACATTAACACTCATTATTTTCAAAGAATTCAATAATTAATTTTTATGTAAGTTCAAGTCGATTGTTGTATGAACACTGGAATAGTACACAAATCGTTGCAAATCATTAAAAAATTGTCATTCTCGCAAGCAATGCCAAATAGTTGCAAGAAGCAGAATAGTCGCATTGTAGCATTTATCGATGATACAGAATTTATAAAAATTAATACAAATCACTCAAGCATTCTCAACTTGTAAAAAATTAAAAGTAAATTGTTACTGAAGTTAAATATAATCTTGACTAAGAACACAGCAGAAAACTATAAAATATTTTTCTATTATTTTACAAATTGTATACCAGGGATAATAAACAAAGCTTAAAATTGTAGGTGTTGATTACACTCAGAATGGGAGAATGGAATTCGTCGCTTATAAGAGATGAAGGAAATCTCGACACACTGCACATAATCTACATCCTTTGACATATCTGCATAAGAGACACAGTATGTCGCAGTTTTCTTCAATTGAATATTATTAGTCTTGCCTTCCATGAAGCAGGATAGTGGCGATGAAGTAAAACCTGGAGCACGTTGTGATACGTTTAGAGTGGTTGAATGTAGGTGTTGGTGATTTTATTTTACTGTTTATACTGTAGAACATTTATAAATTTATTAATATTATAGTTATACTCCTTTGTTAAAAATTATAAAGATGTATTACAATATTGTATTGAATATGTATATGGCATGTGCAAAGGCAAATAATGCCTTTTTCACAATGCGCAATCAACAGGCGGCAGTTTACAGCTGGCAGGCGAAGCGATATTCGCAATTCTCTGTTTACAGCTGGCAGTCGAAGCGATATTCGCAATTCTCTGTTTACAGCTGGCAGTCGAAGCGATATTCGCAATTCTCTGTTTACAGCTGGCAGTCGAAGCGATATTCGCAATTCTCTGTTTACAGCTGGCAGTCGAAGCGATATTCGCAATTCTCTGTTTACAGCTGGCAGTCGAAGCGATATTCGCAATTCTCTGTTTACAGCTGGCAGTCGAAGCGATATTCGCAATTCTCTGTTTACAGCTGGCAGTCGAAGCGATATTCGCAATTCTCTGTTTACAGCTGGCAGTCGAAGCGATATTCGCAATTCTCTGTTTACAGCTGGCAGTCGAAGCGATATTCGCAATTCTCTGTTTACAGCTTCTCAGGCAACCATTTTTATAGGATATTGTTACTTACAATTACGTATTTTACGTTATGTGTATGGTACCAACATAAAATTAAAAAGGTTATTAAAAAAGCGATAAAGCGGGAAATAATTTAATAAACACGCATATAAATAAATATATACCTATCTAAAAATAAAGGTTCTAAAAATTTAAAATGTTTGGATACTGCCCAAATAATATAAAATAATTAACATAAGCAAAATCTTATCAAAGCCTTTTATAATTAAGACAAACGATACTTTAATACACTCTAAAGACAACCGAATCGTCAGATAAAGTATTTATTTCCTTAATTAGAAATACTGTCCCACAAAAACTTGCTTATTGACTACATTATCAAAGCACTCACCCTAAATAAAAAAAATGTATAAAATGTTTTTTTTTACCTCTATAAACTACAACAAGTCATCACATCTTTTATAGAATAGAAAACTTGGTATTCGTCTAGAAAACGTTTATAGCTACGAGTTCAATATTGTTTACATCCCGTTATGATTTACATCACAAATGATTGGCTGAAATCTTTCTGCAGAAGGAAGTCGAGCAGTCGGATATAAAGATGAGCAATCTCCGACTCCTGACAGCTAGACTGCCCACTGCAATTAGTGAATTCACATATGTAAGTAAAGGCAATTTATTTACAATTGCCAAATTCGCATTTACAACGTTCAACAAGCAGGGATCACAATTCCATGCAAAATACATACAAACTGACTTGTCCCCATAAGTATGATGACCAGATCGTCATTTTGTTTATAATACGATATGTTTTTTAATACAAATATGTGAGAGCATAGCCTCAATTTTTAATATGCATATTTAAAACACACACTATCCTTACCTACTCGCATTTTGTATGATCTTGCTGGCAGTTATTGCAAATAAAATGATAAAAAGATATATTGTTATATATAAAATATGTATTTATTTTGATAATTTGTGTTATAATGATTTTAGAGATGAAAAAATACCGTATTTTAGATTTTGTCTGCACTAGATTGCAAAAGTATACAGTAGATAAAAACTGAGTAACTTTTTTTACAAATAGTTTATAATGGAATTAATTAACCGAGATACTCATTATAAATGCAAATTATAAATATTTCATGCTCACAAATATAGGTAAATTACGCACCGTAGTTTTAATGTACGGATGTCAGATCGTTCCTTGTGTGACGTTAAGTGTCACTTTAAATAAAAATTAAATGGGATTCAGAGCTCTCACGTAAACACTACAAATATAATCTGTAAATTCTTAAGCCGCAAATTTTCAAACTTCATCACACTTATATTTATAAATCATTTTCACACAAAGAAGGAGGAGAAAGGATGTGATTTCATAAACAAATATATTATTCTTGCTCTGTAGCTCCTCGTAAATTTCCAAAATAATTTTTGTGTTACTTATTACCGTAGAATAAATTTCAAAACTAAAGAAATGCAGACCATGTTTAGTGCAACAACAGTAGCAAAATATTCTGTTCACNAAATTTTCAAACTTCATCACACTTATATTTATAAATCATTTTCACACAAAGAAGGAGGAGAAAGGATGTGATTTCATAAACAAATATATTATTCTTGCTCTGTAGCTCCTCGTAAATTTCCTAAATTATTTTTGTGTTACTTATTAACGTAGAATAAATTTCAAAACTAAAGAAATGCAGACCATGTTTAGTGCAACAACAGTAGCAAAATATTCTGTTCACANCGTAGAATAAATTTCAAAACTAAAGAAATGCAGACCATGTTTAGTGCAACAACAGTAGCAAAATATTCTGTTCACAACAAACCATAATCGAAGGACTGCTTATATGCAACAATAGGAAATTCATCAATGATAACGTATACTTAATACTTAATAAATATTTACAATTTTAATTTGCAAATATAAATTCATAATAAAATATATATTTGCAAGTAATATTTCACAAAACATTACATCAAACTTTAAGAATAAAATGAATTCTGGCACTCTTAAATTGAGTATTGCAATTAAACTTAATTAATTATAGTTCATAATGGTTTCAATTATTGTTCTTTTAATCACTAAGAATTCTTCCCTAAAAGTCAGAGAGTAGATTAAAATAATTTTAGAATCAGTGATGAACCCATGGATCCTACGTCAATGCTGGACTCCTGTGGATTACGCGTCAGTCCTAGGTTTATGCTAAATCTTAACGATCCACAAGCGAATTTCAAATTTATTCTGGCTGCGTGTGCATAACTGAAAATTCTAGTTTTTAAGTGGTTAACACTGATTCGCATAAATTCGTATGTTAGTTTAGGGAAACATGTGTGGCCAGCTCCTATGGTAATATGAGAACCGAGTGGTTATGCTCATAGTTATGCATATGGTTATTGTGCAAGCACGATCTCTTTAATAGTTTAAACAATTGGGAGAAGTTGAATAGTTAGAGTGCTTAAAACTATTTCTTAAAAGGATGACTGAGATAGTATTACAGACAGAGGGATTCTTAGTTAGAAAGGACTACAAAAATATACTAACTTGGTATTTAACCAGGTTTCGTGCTGATACGCCACAAATGCCGTTGTTTCTATAGCTCTACCTATTAAAATGCCCTCTGACTGCAGCATGAACTATGTAGGAGCATTTAAATGGTATAACTAAGTGTGACGGATAGTGTCGTCATACATGTCATCTGGCCCCATGAGTTTCTCAAGTATTACTGCGTACGGCGCTGTATTTTCTGTTATTTTAAGTGATTTTTCTTCCATTTTGCAGCAAGTCTGGCAGGATACTGCAAGAGGAAAATCAATCCTACCACGAATAATAGTGCGTTGGAAATCATTCACGAAAGATGCAGCGCCTGGTTGCGCCATTACATGGAAGCAGGATTGCTTTGCGGGTTGTAGCACTGAACTTTAAGGAGAGAAACAGCTCAGTAATAAATTGAAGAGTTTTCCCGCCAGCCAGAATGACCATGAAGCTACAATAATNTGAACTTTAAGGAGAGAAACAGCTCAGTAATAAATTGAAGAGTTTTCCCGCCAGCCAGAATGACCATGAAGCTACAATAATTATGACTGGCTGTGTGTTCTGGATGGTTATAGATTAGTCCTATTATTTCAGGTTCCCGGCTTCAAGCATCTTTATCTGCGGGATATGTGTGGAGGGCAGTCAGAGCTGTATTTGTGAGAGTGGAGCGCTGTGAGATGGGTCAGACAGCGCGTCGTACGTCGAGCAGTGGACGTCCTTACAGCCTTCGATTGTGACGATCAGCTGCTGCCCTAACGAATAAAATGCTGCACAATTATGGAAGTATTCGTGTGGAACTTGATTTTTTTCCCAAGATTCTATTTAGGACATAGTCTTGGGAAGTGACGAGTTTCTTTCAGGAGCGAAAGGCTAGAGAAGTCGCACTATCGGGACGTATAAGCCATTACAATGGAAGAAAATTGCTTCAACTTCAAATTCACGCGAATTGGTTTGTTTCATATTTTATTTTGTGTAACCTATCTTCTTTTTTTTATAATATATGTACAGGCANTACGTCGAGCAGTGGACGTCCTTACAGCCTTCGATTGTGACGATCAGCTGCTGCCCTAACGAATAAAATGCTGCACAATTATGGAAGTATTCGTGTGGAACTTGATTTTTTTCCCAAGATTCTATTTAGGACATAGTCTTGGGAAGTGACGAGTTTCTTTCAGGAGCGAAAGGCTAGAGAAGTCGCACTATCGGGACGTATAAGCCTTTACAATGGAAGAAAATAGCTTGAACTTCAATNCGTATAAGCCATTACAATGGAAGAAAATTGCTTCAACTTCAAATTCACGCGAATTGGTTTGTTTCATATTTTATTTTGTGTAACCTATCTTCTTTTTTTTATAATATATGTACAGGCAACACTTCAGAAAAATATTCCACATACAATATTTATGTTACAAACCGTACACCTTTTCCTTGGATGTCTTCATGCTCATCTGACGGTAAATATATTTACATGTTTTAATATTTACTAAAGTTTCCTTTCTGTCTAACATATTTTACGTGTGGTAAGAGACACTCCCTCGTATGTGACCCGACCAGATACCAAAACGGTAGGTGTTTTGTAACAGTGTTTACAAAGTATGAGTCGCCACGGACGATTTCGCGTTTTGGTTACACCCCAAAACACTCATTTCGTTTGTAATCATTTGTTACCCAAAACGTAAAGAAAGGATACGATACAAATGTGACATATTTGCAAGCCAGAATAAATTGTTTCCTTATCCCTCAAAGAAAACTACGTACAATTGTTTCTCCTAGCTTACGTACCACCATTTAAAAAATCTTAAACTTTAATTATTTCAACCGTTAGCACTCAATTGCCAAACAAAAAAAGGCACAGAAGATACAAATATACAAACATTAAAATATTTCGCAAGGTAGAATTTATTTGGGGCCTGAATGGCNGCTTACGTACCACCATTTAAAAAATCTTAAACTTTAATTATTTCAACCGTTAGCACTCAATTGCCAAACAAAAAAAAGGCACAGAAGATACAAATATACAAACATTAAAATATATCGCAAGGTAGAATTTATTTGGGGTCTGAATGGTGAACGACGAGGAAAATACTTTATCATCATGAGAGCCTCGCTACTTTACTGAAGGGGTCGAAGTATGCGGCGCGGCGGCTACAGGGCAGCACCGGGCCGCGCCGCAATTGGGAACGTCTGTGCTGTGAACCAACCAACCAACTGCGACGCCTTCTCCACCTGTCGCGGCACGTTCAACGATCTGCACCAGGTACGAAGGCATTCTGATTTCAATTCCTCTTCCCTCTATTTGCGATATCGTCGAGAGCCGGTGATTCTCGTGACGTAGGATTGCATTTTTTAGGCAGACGTAATTTATATGGAGAATTAAGTGACTCGCGTCACAACTGGTTAAAGTCATTCACGTGAACGGACGTTGGCCATATTCTGACAGTGTAAATTCAATAAAATATCTCTTGAAAAAGTGCAGTTTATCTATGACAGTGACAGAAATGTTGTTCGTGTGTTTTTGAAAACGAAGATCATCTCCGAATTGCTCTACAGACCCAAAGATCAGTTTTCAGTTTTATTACAATCCACACTAACGAGGTTTATGGTATTGAGTAGAGGCGGTAAGTTTTTTTGATACGTGTTGTCAGTACCAGGTGTTGGGATGGAACAGGCGGTAACTGTTTCTAGGTTTTGAGAATACCTGTTTCTGGTAGGCTTACACGCATCATTTTAAGCATAAAATACCATTAAAATGAACAATCTTTCCTATTACCCGAAACTCGTGTCGTACAATATCATTTCGTACCCGTTCCTGGCTTCTGATATCTAGTACCCGACCAACCATACCAGTCGTGTTTATTATTACTTGATCGCAATACTCAGAACGGAATGTCAATAGCCGGAGTTTGAATTTATTCTGAGCTTGTTGTGGCCATTTACCAACAAAATCTGTGAAGTGTTTGTTTTGCATATGCAAATATTTCATGTTATTAGCAAATAAACAAATATAGAATATGTCTGTCTCACTTTTATACAAAATAGCACCAACCGAATACCGATCTTGACATTGTCGTTACCAGGAGAACGTATGGTGCAAAGAGCTATTTGTTTACACAAGGGTAGCAGGTAATGTCCAACGCTTAGGCAAGACTTCTAATACAATTAATTTGAACCCCCAAACAATAACTCCCTTTCACCCCTGTCTATGCCACTGTCTTCAGGAGGGATAATTTATACAATGTTAGCCACTGGGACGACTGAATGTAAACTTAGAAAATAATTTGTATTTATCTTTTAAACATTTAGTATCACTTATGATAAAAACTTGTGAAAAGTTTAAAATGAATCACAATGGGCAGCGCCTTCTTTGCGAAGATGAGAAAGACCGTGAGAATCATAAAGTGACAGCAAACAAAAAGAAATTTTGTTATATAGTTCTAATTCAACTTTAAAATTGTATCTAAAATGATAATGCATAAGCCCTTAGTTTGAAAATTTTCATTTGACAATATGATAGTCTAAAATAATATATAAATGCTACAAGATATGCCGAGAGGAAAAGAAGGTCCGTAGTTTAAAAAGAAATTGTTACTTTAAAATACGGTGAAAGTGACTTAACTGCCAGGCGCGCATGAACAACACAGATGTGACGACCTACAGCGTAACTGTAATAACAGGTGCGACAACAGGTTCCGGTTACGAAGGGTAAGAAGTGTGAGTGGTTCTTGAGGAGTCTTTCGTTTAGAGATACGTTTCATCAAGGCAGTCTGAAAATATTATAATTTAAATGAGAAATATATTATTTTTTGTAATAGCAAATGTTTTGTGAATACATGCTTTGTATGTCGCATTTTTATATAATTTTATTATATTATTAATGTTTAGAATAGTGGTCTATTGACGTAAAATAAGTTAAAAGAAACTACAAATCATACCAAAAAATGCACACAAATTGTATGAAACAATTTTTCCTCTCCTAGGCATCTTGAAAGAGACGGTGTCAAATAAATTAGTTTTTAGGATTTATCTTTTATAGATAATACTGGAATAACGTGTTCCTCTTCTCTTCCTTTTACGAAAAGCTTAGATGGGATTTGCGGAACTTGTAGTTTATCTTAAAGTTTTGTATAAGGATAAGAAATCTGCCTCAATATTACATTTTAATAATAATGCCTGGAATAATTAAATGCAGCTCCCAAACTTCAGAATGACAAAAATATGAAACATTATTAGGATTCTAATTACAAGGTGATCTTCAACACAGAATGAACTGAATAGCTAATTATTTTGAGTTAATTAATCGTAAATAATGTTCCAAGGATTAACAAATTGCGATAGGTGCCTCTAGCATTAAACTTTAGATAAACCTACTTAAGACAATAAACTGCGTAATATTAAAACTTACTCTACAGTCACCAGTAGGTTATGATTTTGCAGATGTGTGACAACAGTTACCAACGATTTAAATCTGTAATGACATATTTATGCAGTACCAGTGCAAATATGTGTTTCATTTTTGTGGTGTTTCATTGCTTTGTGCAAGACAATTACAAGAGCTTTCATAATTAAACTAAGCAGTACCTTTTAGTGCTGAAATACTTTATAACCCTTTTTTCATAAAATTGTATGATTGTGTATTATTGTTAATCATTTTATCAATCTTATTTTGCCACTGCGCGTTTTTTTTATCGTCTCCGACATTAATTACTGTTGTATGACCAGAAAAATATATTAAACTGACAAAAACTGTTTGAGAACTAAGATTTAATTATTTGTATGGGTACTTCGGAGTCAGAATGTATGATTATTCGCCTGCGGTGGCATAACAGGCGGCCGGAGACCTAGAGCGGCCATGTTGTGGTGGCACCTGACCACCATGTTGGATACTGGTGACCTACGCNCACAGGCGGCCGGAGACCTAGAGCGGCCATGTTGTGGTGGCACCTGACCACCATGTTGGATACTGGTGACCTACGCACATGACTTTAACCCAAACCTTGAACCCAAAAAATTTAAAATATTCGCAAAAAATTTAAAAACAATCTAAACATCGAGAAACATATAATGTTACACTCACACTCATTCCATCAACCCTAACCAACAGCCCTCCCCCCCTCCATAAAAATATAAAAAAGCGTGAAAAAAAAATTTTATTCTAAAAAATCGAGGAACATATAACGCTAAGCTTACACCATTCCCACCACCCTCGCCTCTCGTACTCCCCACCACCACCCATCCCAATAACAAAACCGTCGAAAAAAATTGTTAAAATCTCTAAAAAATTTAACAAATCGAGGCTCATATAACGTTAAACTCACAATCATCCCACCACCATAACCCGTCTCAAAACACACACGCTTTACTGCCACCCTCACACTCTCCAGTCATAAAAATTGAGAAAACAATTGTAAATATCAAAAGGCTTTAATAAAAGTGTAGGAATATATTACATCACTGACTCACACACCTATGTTGAATGTTTGTGAACTTAACCCCAATAACTTTGAAAACCAATAATTCATAAAAAATTGTGGAAATAAAAAAAAAACATACAAATCTACAAACAAATTGTGTTACTGACTCCTGCCCACATATTGTACGTTAGTGGACTTAACTCCAATGACCTTAAACCCTAAAAATTGAGAAAACAATTTGAAAAAAATCGAAGAAACACTTGTAAAAATCTACGAACATAACACGTTTCTGACTCCAACCACCATGTTTAATGTTCGAGACATTAACCTTTACCCCAATTTCTCCCCTCAAATACATTAAAAATCGGGGGGAAAATCCAGGATCATATAACGTTAACCCCTTCCTTATCCTAACCATCAATTCCCACCACACGCCTCACCAACATTACGAAAAATCGAGAAAATCGAAAACAANAAAATTTAACAAATCGAGGCTCATATAACGTTAAACTCACAATCATCCCACCACCATAACCCGTCTCAAAACACACACGCTTTACTGCCACCCTCACACTCTCCAGTCATAAAAATTGAGAAAACAATTGTAAATATCAAAAGGCTTTAATAAAAGTGTAGGAATATATTACATCACTGACTCACACACCTATGTTGAATGTTTGTGAACTTAACCCCAATAACTTTGAAAACCAATAATTCATAAAAAATTGTGGAAATAAAAAAAAAACATACAAATCTACAAACAAATTGTGTTACTGACTCCTGCCCACATATTGTACGTTAGTGGACTTAACTCCAATGACCTTAAACCCTAAAAATTGAGAAAACAATTTGAAAAAAATCGAAGAAACACTTGTAAAAATCTACGAACATAACACGTTTCTGACTCCAACCACCATGTTTAATGTTCGAGACATTAACCTTTACCCCAATTTCTCCCCTCAAATACATTAAAAATCGGGGGGAAAATCCAGGATCATATAACGTTAACACCTTCCTTATCCTAACCATCAATTCCCACCACACGCCTCACCAACATTACGAAAAATCGAGAAAATCGAAAACAATATATTTAGATTCAAGTAACATACAACATTAGACCCCCTTCCCTTGCTCGCCACTCCACCACCAACCCTTCACCCACCTCTCCACAAACGTTAATCATTGGCCTTACATAATAAAAATTATCTCTCCACCCACACCAATAAATCATATCTGACCATTAGCCACTAAATTACGACTTTTAGAAAACCTTTTTTTCCATTACTTTACACAATAGAGTTTGGTAGTTATATATTTTTAGTATCTACCGTCAGATAGATCCCATGNCTTTTTTTCCATTACTTTACACAATAGAGTTTGGTAGTTATATATTTTTAGTATCTACCGTCAGATAGATCCCATGTCGTATATTTCCAAAAACACATGACCTCGGTGACCGTCTTGACCGGCCTAGCCGAGTCGAATTTGCTATAGGCATCGACGACTGACATTACACGTCAGCTGATATCGCGTGCGGAAGAAGACCCNTAGCCGAGTCGAATTTGCTATAGGCATCGACGACTGACATTACACGTCAGCTGATATCGCGTGCGGAAGAAGACCCGCGTAGTCAAGTTTGGGGTACAGGAACAATCAGTTACGAGTTAAAGACGGACGGTTGCCATGATGCAATTATATGGATGGTGCATTGTAATGGCGACCAGCACACCACCATACTAGACCGTATAGTAGACCTTGTATTCACCACTCATGTGCGACGCCTATCTAGTAATAACGTCGTGAGCTACCAGCCATCTTGAAAAGCCTTTGGCCGTGTAAGCAGCGGCAGCAG